>JADDOH010007891.1:0-157814 GCA_016648135.1 Agrypnia vestita | reverse complement strand
AACGAATGGCCGAAGGTGTACAAAATACTTTGAAAACAAAATAAGAAACCCATTTTATTTCCGAGAAGCATAATATTACATTCTCCATACAAAAATTCCTTTTTAAGACCTCTGGAGCCCGCACAACAATGGGGAGATTTACGGCTGAAGTGCGATCGAAGAAAAGGCGTCGTTTTGTTTTTTCTGCTTCCTACGAATTCCAAAATGGCGGCCCGGTGCCAACATGGAGGGCTTCCGCTTCCCGCCAACTTCGCGCCAGGCTTCCTGAAGAATTAATTACATGTCACCACTGGCCCGGATGTGGGAGCTTTCAATTTATAAAACTGGATGGTAATCCGCGTTCAGCGCGGCCCGTTCCAGTCGAATTCATTTTTCTCTCCGCGTAAATATTGAAACTAATTTACTGCACTGACTGGTCGCTTTTGACACATCGCAGTTTGAGTTGACAAATTTGTAACGAAGAATTTTGACCAAAAATGTGAGTAATTTGATATCATTATCGGATAAATGAAAAGTGAAATGGTTTGATTTGTACGAAAGGCGGTGAATGATAAGGTAACTGAGAATGGTAAATTAGAAAGGTGGTGGTTATTGGTATGTAGGATATGTGAAAACAGTAAATAAAAACTTTCGCCTCGTGATCCAAACGTCACTGGTTCGAACTTCACTCCAGATCAGCATGTTAGTCCTATTTTCATAGCACAAGCGTTTAGCTTAGTTTGAAAATAGTAAGAATATTGATGTGACACGCATACCGTGTTCGCATCTCTATTTAAAAAAAAAAAAGTGACAGTGGCGGTGAATAATTGTTAGTAATTCTTACAAATTGCATATCTGAGGTTAAAATTAGACTAGGAAGACTTTGGGTATTCATAGGGCTTACGACCTATCGTAAGGTGATCACTTTACACAATGAAACATTCACCATTTCCACCCATGACAGAGTACCATTGCTATCAAATTTTTGGAAGTTGAATATATTAAAATTTTACATGTTCCGTATGTGTTGTAATTATCCTTAGCGCGACTTTTTCATTCCTCTTCATCACACTTCCAAAGATTTGATAGAAATGGGATTCTATCATGGGTGGAAATGTGAACGTTAAAGTGATCGCTCAAGCCAGTCGTACGATGATAGTTCGTAACACGTTGAACACGCAAAAGACTTCCACACCTACTTTCCCATAAAAATATAATTTCATCCCTAATATTGACCAACCAGACTTAATTAAAACGTACCTAAATAAATTAAAATAAAGCTTCCATAGAATACATTTCGTCGATCATTTAGAGAGTGTATGTTTTTCATAAATGATTTTGTAATACCTTTGTTTCATAGCTATGGTATTCATTTCTGCTGGGTGCAATTATTGTTCGTCACAGATCAGTTATACAGTACCGCGTGTAATAAATCTAAATTCTCATCTGTGTAGATACATGATGCGCAAATGGCTAAAATGTAGAAACACTAACTGTGTTCAGGGTATACCATTTCTGTTAGTATCGTACATGAAATGTGGTAAGTTCATCGAGTTTGAGGTCAAACTGGTCAGATACATGCGGCTAAATAACCTAGTAGATCACTTTATCACCAGTGAAAATAGTCATCTCCCATCCAGAATAAATCATTAAATAAAATAAAATCAAGAAATAAATTAACTTACGCTCTGATAATAATGTTACATAGCGACAGTGATAGCAATAGCAATATTAATAGTGATAGCAATAGTAATAGAAACAGTAATAGAAACAGTAATAGTAATGTATGAAAATAAGATTTATTATAAAAAGATATTTTATACAGGGTTATTTGTAAAACATTAATAACCTCGCAGGACTATATTCCTGCCTTGATTATGAGTCGAAATGTTCAAGCTATTTTGACCTAATATTAATAGTTAAGGAGATATGCGACATCAAAGTTTGCATTTTTTTTTTTCAATATTTCTGACTTATTTTTTGTAAAACGTTGGACTATCATTACAGTAACTTATATCGAAAATGAAAAATTCATTCCCTTTAATACAAGTCAAATAAAAAAATAAAAACATTAGAATTCCAATTGGAAAACATTCCAATTGTATTGTATTGAACGATAACTTGTATTGAAACGAATGAATTTTTCGTAATCGATATGAGTTACTGTAATGATAGTCCAACGTTTTACAAAAAACAAGTTAGAAATATTGAAAAAAAATGCAAACTTTGATGTCGCATATCTCCTTAACTATTGATATTAGGTCATAATAGTTTGAACATTTTCGACTCATAATCAAGGCAGGAATATAGTCCTGCGAGGTTATTAATGTTTTACAAATAACCCTGTACAGAAAGATAAATAGATCATTTTTTACAGTACAACTAAACATAATCAATTAACGCCAAAAAAAAAACTTAATCGGACACGATCATTAAAAATAATAACTTATTTTACCGTTTCAGCGACAGATCATATTCCTCGTCTCACTGTCCTGTCAAATATTCAAAAACCTGCTTTTAAATATTGCAGTATGTGACTTGGCTATGCACAACATACTATAATATATATGTGGGGTATGAAAGCAAAGACAACAATATCCACAAAATAAAAAAAATGTTTTGAATGCAGTCGCCGAGGATAATAATTTAAAATGTACCGAATTTTAGATTTTATGTGTCTATCTCTTCCATATTCATGTTTTCTATAAATGTATAGGCTATATTTCCTATAAAATCTCGCATTCAGTACACTATAAATTAGTAACCTCATTGACTGCATTAATTTTTTTTTTATGTTGTTTTTATATCCCACATATGTACGTATAGTATCTAAATTGATTATGCTTGATTATGCTGTTTTAATATTACATTAAATGTATAAAAAATAAAGTGTCTTAAATAATGGTAAATTTCATTTAAAAATACATGGTATATTTTATTGAAACTTGTTCTTGATATTTTTAAAATAAATTCGTAAAATATCTTTGTATAATTTGTTTGTATCGTACCTACTTGCACCAAAAGTTAATTGATTTGCTTAAATTAATAGGTCGATCGATCAATGTTATTAAATTCTCAAATAAAATATCAAATTATTAAATCAAAGCCTTTAAATCCAATGATGAGCAGTTAAATCCCATTTCTTGTCTTGTTGTTGTCTCATTTTTTTTGTTGTTGTCTCATTTGACTCATTTATCAGTGTAAGCAATCCAACTTATTAGAATGTTTAATTTAAAAGTTATTTAACTATTAAACTTAAATATGTTACCACTTACGACGTAAAATAATTTATCAAAGGTCCCTACTCATCCTGGGATTTGTTAAGTTTAATTTTTAATATGGTTCTATACATAATAGAGTTTTAAAACAGACAGGTTAGCCGTACAAATTCAAAACAAAAAAAGTTTGATGTCATTTATGTAAATTTATGAAAAACTAATATAAAACGAATTCTCTCTTCCTTTTTTTTCGGAAAAATAATACACAATACAATGAGAAATTATTAGACTACCCAAATTTCTGCTTTATAGTGTCTTTTTTAGTTCTTTTAGGCCGGCGCTACACTATGCGGATTTTCTGCCGAGTCTCTTCGGTTGCGGAACGCAGCTACATTTTTTTCCCTACAATATGCGCTTATCAAACACACTACGTGGATGTTTGCACACAATTTGCTTTGCCGATTTGATGCACAAACCGCCAAGCCGATTGACCTTAGTCGCTTGATATTTTATTGTTTTGTAGATTTTCTTTATTGAAAGAATAGAAATCCTTATAATTTTTCCACAATTATTTTATTTGTTAAGGGGAAGAGTACTTTTCAGATTATCGTACACAAAATAATAATCGTTCTTCGAATAACGTAAAACAGATTATTAAAGTTGTATCCTTGTGAACCTAACCTAACTTTAACAAGAATTTAGTTAAAAAAACTATTAATATAGCTGGGGCAATTGACTATTAAACTTCAAATATAGAAATTTAAAAACTGTGAAGATTTAAAAACATATCTTAGAGTGTTATTCGCAATTAAATGTCTTGTTTTTCTTGTTTTTGGTTTATCATAATTGATAATTCTCACATAGCGCTGTTTAAATACACACACTACAATTTCGCGATAATTTTATTTTTTGTGAAAGTCAAATTTGAAAATATTGTGAAAAACTGAAGAAAATTAAGTAGAATTTCAGCAATTTTAGAAAATAGGTCATTTAGATTAGTAGAAACAACAAGTTTGTTCGAATTGTATTGTGTGTTAATTTAAAAAATAATTTGTATACTTTCAAGGAAAATTTTGAGTTAAAAAAGATTTCTAACATATTTTATAAAAAAATCGTTATAGAAGAGAATTATGTGTTTTGATTTTCATACAACTGGAACATAAAAATAAACTTACTAACAGAAAGCTTAAATTCAAACATAAAAATCTGTAAGTTTTGAGGGGCGGCTTGTTTATTTACAGCAAATTAAACCCTTTCTTAGAGTTATTTAACTATATTTATTAAATCTTTTATTTACTCTTTATATAGGCATATTATTTGTATCTTCACATATAGGATGACCCAAAGCTATAAATACTAGAGACTTTTTTGCATTTTATTACAATTTCATTACTTTAATTCTCGTAAGCCTACCATCCATACATCGACGATGTAACATTTCTTGAATCAATTGAAATAAATTCCAGTAGGCATCAATGTTCAAAAATGCTTCAGAGATGAAATTTTTTATTTCGTCCACAATAATGAGCTTCCTATAAAAAAAATCTCTTTCTTATTAATCCCCAAAAAAAGAAGTCCATTGGTGTTAAGGCGCGAGGTTTCTCTTTATTGCTGCCACGTCGTCTGATCCAATGCAGTGTTGTTTTAAAGAAAGACAAGGTCAAGCTACCTTACTTTAAAAACATAACACGGGAGAGTTGGAAGAATCGAAGAAGCTTCTTCAAAGTTAGCACTGGTACTTACTATCCACAGTAATACTAACAATACATTTTACAAAATGGAAATAAACTATACTACGTACCTACTTTTAGGTCACACTGTATGTCATATTTAATGACCACCGTCTTTGATTAGTTTATCCTTTGTTTGTTGGTCAACAAAAACTGGTTATTAAAGTATTTTTGGATACTTGTTCTTACATGGCATTGCCCGGGTTCAGAATATAAATAAGTCGGGACACACAAAGGTTCCAATATTTTGCATAAACTTTTGCGTGCATGCATTGCTAATAAAAACAATATTTCCATTTAATTGAGACTGGTATGGATGGGATGTCCAGAGGGAAATGTTTTTAAAGGCAGTCTATCGAACGGTACAGATTTGCATGGAAAATATATCAGGGGGAGGAGGAGGGGAGAAATGTCGCCCATCTTACCCGCCGGGTCCTAAAGAATAAGTATGGAAAATTTGGGTCAGATAGGTCAAATGGTGTAGATTTGTAGAGAAAATGTTTGGGGGGGGGGGTAAAGGGTAAATATGTAATGAATAACCTCAATACGCAGTATATTTCATATATTTTTTTAATGCGTATATCGTATACATCTCTTCATTACCGCGTTAGAACGTATAATATTCTTCATTCACAGAGCAATATAGTCAAATTTTCAGACGGTTAATCAAAATTCTCAAATAACATTCGATGCCATTGACATATGATCATTGATACAAAAGATAAAACAACTATATTATATTATATTATTTATATATTATATTATTTATATGACATTATATAATACCATCATACCAAATGTATGGGAATATAATGCCTGTATTTGCGCTAAACTAAATAAAATAAAATAAAAATTTGTCCAATATTTGCGTATAAATAACTTAAATACAATAAGAGTGTATAAATAACTTAACTTAAATGATAAATGTTTTCGATATTTGTCGCAAATACTTTGTAGTCATTCATCTTAATAAAAAAATATAATTAACCTTGTTTATAAATATAACCACTTGAGTTTATAAATATATTTATCCAATTGGTTCCAAAAATAACCTTTTTATTTATTAGGGTGATCACAAAACCAATAAATATTTAATTGCTTTTGGGGAAAGAAAACGACTGTTCTCGAAACCAGTTTTATAAATATATTAATTAACTAAGATGATTACAGAAACAAAACTTATAATTAATTTGATTAAAATAAATCATGTTTAAAATAATACCAGAAAACTCAGAATATTTTTGAGTTTGTTCAAATCTTTCAGAACAGTGCTGGATTTATGTCACAGAGACATTATTAATCAATTAATGTATATTATAGATATCTAACAGAGACAAAACTGTATTTCTTATGGGAAAGTAGGTATAGAAGTCATTTGGGTGTACATAGGACTTATGACCTATCTTAATGGTTGGCTTAAGTGATCACTTTACACAATGTAACATTCGCCATTTCCACCCATGATAGAATATACCATGCTTATTCATTTTTTGAATTTTTTTCCTGGCATATCCTAGTGTAATGCAAGTAATTCGGTTGAATTTCATTACACAATAAAGTATATTGCTCTCAAATTCCGTAAAATAAATTGTAGATTTTCTCATTAGCGACATCTGTGGGGATTTAGGGGAATGAAAATGGCTTTGTACAGGCCGCATGGAAAGGCAATTACAACTCATATGTGAAAGCTCTCCACGCAATTTGAACATATATACAACTTCCAAAAAATGAATAAGCATGTAGTATATTCTATCATGGGTGGAAATGGCGAATGTTACATTGTATAAAGTGATCACTTAAGCCAACCATTAAGATAGGTCATAAGTCCTATGTACACCCAAATGACTTCTATATCTACTTTCCCATAAGAAATACAGTTTCATCTCTGTGAGATATCTATAATATACATTAATACCAGAAATCGTTAAAATTTTCTCCTACACCATTTTTAAATGTGATTTTCAAGAAAACCTTTCAGTAGTGTAAGAGTTTCATTTTGTATTCCAAAACTTTTCCGGTTAAATGAGTTATTTTCGAAAATGTCTGGTGGCGAATATTTCAATTGAAAAATGTTTGAGTATAAATGGCAACATTTTCCACACACGATAAATGATCTGCCAGTATTTTGAGCTCGGTTAGCAATGCATGAAATGTAAAATGCCTCCAGAATTGAGTTGTTTCATTACGTAGGCAGGGAAAATGTGTTTCATTCGAGCTGACAACTTTATCGGGGATTCATTTATTCCCGTCAAAGTTTTTAACATCTCGATAGGGATTTGATTTATTTTATTGGCTACGGTATCTGATCGGTAATACAAGGCCTTGTGCTGTAAGTATTGGTTAACCTATTATGTCAAATATTATGAGAATTAATGACTTGTTCTTACATATCGTGGTTGCATTCAGCACATGTGTTGCGATAATCACAGTAATTTCCTAATCAAAAACTTATGAAAAAAAAAATCATCAAAAAATAATGTGATTCGACAAAAATGTCTAATTTCACGTAACGTTGAGCGTTCTCTTTTATTAGGTCCTTACATATGAAATTGGCGTTTAGTATGGGAGGAACATAAAGCCGATTTTTTTTTATTATAATATATTTATTTAATCAAAGTATGTACCATTGCTATCTATGCACTTTTGCCATCTCATAGGTAGTTCATCGATCCCTTTAATAAAATCTTTGTAGGCGGTTTGGACTGCCCCATCGGAGTCGAATTTTTTCCTTTGCAAGAAGTTATCCAAATTTCGAAAAAAATGGTAATCTGTTGGGGCAAGGACCGGAGAGTACGGTGGATGTCTTAGACATTCCAATTGAAGCTCCTCTAATTTGGTAGCCGTCTGTTGTGCAGTGTGTGGTCTAGCGTTATCATGAAGCAGCAGTGGCCTAGAGCGATTAACCAGCCTCGGTTGTTTAACAGCTAGCTTTTCCATCATGGTTTGCAGTTGCTGATAATAGACATCTGCCGTAATCGTCTGGCCAGATTTAAGAAAGCTGTAGTGAACGACACCAGCTAGTCCACCAAACGCTCACAAGTAACTTTTTTGGAGTCAATTTTCGCTTGGGGCATGGTTTGGCTGGTTCGGCAGGGTTCAGCCATTGCGATGAGCGCTTCCGATTATCGTACAGGATCCACTTTTCATCACAGGTAATGATTCGATTAAAATCCCTTCATTATTGTGCCGGTTGAGTAATGCAACGCAGCAGTCAACGCGCGTTTGTTGATTTGCTTCACTCAATCGTGAGGTACCCACCTTTCAAGCTTTTTCACCTTACCAATTTGCTTCAAGTGGATTAAAACAGTTTTATCACTAACACCGCAGCCTGCAGCTAACTCGGATGTGGTTTGCGATGGATCCGCTTCCCAATAGCCTTCAATTCTTCATTATCAACTTTGGTCTCCGGCCGTCCACGGGGCTTGTTCTGCAGGTCGAAATTTCCAGAACGAAAACGTTGGAACCAAAAACGCACTGTGTTTTCTTTTGCGGCACCGTCGCCATATACATCATTAATCCTTCGAGCCGTTTCTGCAGCACTGTGCCACGGTGGAACTCGTACTCGTAAATAACGCGATATTTCAAGTTTTTCATTTTGTAAACTGAGTGACGCAAAGAAAAAAACAATTGAGGAAAAAACAAATGAATTATAATTTTCAAAACACAAATACATGAGTAAATAGCTGTATAAATTTGGATTTGGAATTCCCAACCAAAGAGAAGATATTTGAGATCAAATTTGCCAGTACGGCAAAACGCCAATTTCATATGTAAGGACCTAATATTTTTGTTTAACATTTAGAAATCTGTTATATTAATACAGTTTTTATATTTGCGGCACTTTAACCAGAATGGGGATGTGGTGTATTCAAGTAGGCCATCTTAATGGGAATTATGGTGTATGGGAGTGGCGCTGCTATAAAAAGAGTGAGCACCAGTTCTCTCGCTCTCACTTCATTTGTCTGGCATGCAGGCAGCACAGGGTCTTATTAAGGGTCGGTCGGCTAATCCCGTAACAATCCCGTAACCATTTTATTCGGGTCTCCATATCCCGGATATATTGGGAAGAAGAAATTATTAAGAAAACAGTAACAATTGCGTATTAAGGGGTTACGTGTAGTCAGGATTTTTAAAAAATGTTTTTTTTTTTTAAATTTTCTTAAAGCAAAATGTTTCAAAAATATTGTGTGAAACTAATAACCGGATCGAGTTAATAAACTCGATCCGGTTATTAGTTTTAAAGATATCCAACGATAACTGTAGGGCCCTCCGCTGCCGCCCGTACTGATACGCGGACGCTACTAGAGCCGGCCGGGCTGATAAACGGCGCGACTGCTGCCGAACGCGGATTTTACCCGATTAATTCTAAGAATAATGTACGAAATTTCTTTTATACTTCTACTTTTAGACATAAGTCCCATTAGGCTAACTGAAATTCGATACATTGTTAGTATTTCAGTGGCAGTGAAACCCAGCAGTCGATAGGTAGTTGTGCGTGTATTATAATCATTTTCAAAAATTTATAATGAGACATCATGAAGGTATGCAAGGAATATTAATGATTGCCAATGCAAAGGATTACATTATGGACCTAATGCATACCGGTAAGCTGAAAAACTCGATATAGAGCGCATAAAGATTGCTGACCAACTTGCAAATCAGGTCACTCGAGAAGGCAAAATGAGACGTAGATAAATAAAAAAATCGACATCTTGGAGGCTTACACATCGGCAGAAGATGTATTATATGTACCAGAAATAGACGACTCTATGTAAGTAATTTTTTAAATTGTATTTGTATTAATTATTTATGCATAAAAATTTAAACGCGTTTTTCTCAAAATAACGTTTTCAAAAACGGTGTCCACGATATTTTAAAAACTACTCGACAGATTTAAATGAAATTTAAACATCATATTTAAGGCATTAAAAACTTGTGCTTAATCGAAGGATTTTTTTTTTGACTTAAACTTTTTTTTTATAAATAATAAATGAGTGATTTTTTCCCTCAAAATTCATAATTAAGCTTTCAAAGACCGCCATTTTGCTAAATTTGAAAAAAATAAAAAAGCTTCGATTAAGCACAAGATTAACTATTGAACTACTAATTTCTTTTTGTTTCATTAAATTTAGATAAATCACTAAGAAGCACTGATGGACACCGCGAGGCACTACTTGCAAAACAGGGGTCAAGAAACGAGATTCTATCGTGGTCCAGTATTAATAATTTTACTTGAAATTTTCGGTATAGTTACTTAAAATATAGTGTAAAACGTTGGTATTATGAATTGAATCAAAACATTAAACAACCGTTCAAAAAATTTTTTTGAAAATGTCTATTTTTTTGCGCTTCTGACTACACGTAACCCCTTAAACAAACAAGGGGCAAAAGAACCACTGCTGGACGAGTAGTTCGACTTTTTTTAAAAAAAAAGTTAAGAAAGAACTATGCGAAAAATGAGTTCAGCTCCTCTTGAAAACGACAAATTAAAGGCATTAGTGGAAGAAAACACGTGAGAAACAACCATCAGTTATTTAACAGAAGAGAACTTTACTTGATTCACAACAAAATTCACCCTTTTAAATACTGAAATAACTACGGCAAAAGTTTCAGACAAAGACGCAAAAGAAAGTGCCTTTAAAGAGAATTCTCCTACAGGTGAGAATATTACAAACTTTGATTATGTAAATTAAAAAGTATGTTTGATAAAATATTTTTCTTAAAATAAATATACCCATATTTTAAATATTTAAGTAAAATAATTTTAGTTTAAAAATAAAAATCTAATTAACTAATATAATTTATTATCACTGGACGAAACATTGAGAGTTGTAAGTACATATATGAAAGGATATTTTCGTTTATTGTAACGTTCATGTTCATATTAGGGCATGCAAATTTACCGGTTTAATGGTAATTATGAATCAAAATGAAAATATTATGGTAATAAATAACAAGTTAAAAAAAATAACGTTCTGGTATGGAAAAAATCGCAAACTTTAATGTCGGTTGTCTCCGTAACTGTCGACTTTTAATCCAAAGATTAAATAATACATTGTATTCAAAATTGAATGAAGTTGACTCCTCCGAAGTTTTTGCTATTATTTACAAGACACCTTATATGTTCCGTATTATTAAGAAATGAATAAATTGTATGAAATAATACTTCGTTGTTTAATTTAAGATTTAAAAACAACATAGAACCCAGAACAGTAGTTTATCTCTACTACCCAGAACAGTAGTTTATCTCCGGCCTGTCGGCGAGTTATTAGCCTACTAATGCGTTGACGCTAGGGTTGTCACTTTACTCGTAGCGTCTGAGATTCCGACGCATAAGGTAGACACGAAACCTGAAAATTTCTGTAATTAGTATACCTAGTTTCTGCACTTAAATTGCAAGAACGCTGATTAACATCAACGTAGACTTTTAAAAACTCACAGTCTTTGTGATAATCAACACACCTTTTTAGTAAAGCACCACAGACATAAAAAAAGCATTTTTTTTGGAAGCGCATTTTTTTTCTAAAGCGGCGGCTGCGAGCGCGAATGGCACCGAAGGCACGGCCCTTACCTCCGCCGCCTTGTGCCCCCATATTCTATGTCAATGTGTGCGTCACAGTGCGTGCGTATACGGCGCCGAGCACGCACGCACACATTCTAATGGGTAGCGGCCAGTTTGTATGAAGACGTATTACTGTTCTTAGTATACTGTGATAGAACTGATACGTTAAAAACACACTGGATATGTAGGATTATCTGTAAAATATTAAAAAAATATTACTATTCGTAAAATATTTGTGCAGCCCTTTACTTAACATTTACATGGAATGTAAATGTTAAGTAAACCTATCCCAGACAACTTAGCATTGTTAAGTTGGAATTTTCTATTTGAATGCTGTGTTGGTTCACTTTTTCTGTGTAATTGGCGTCGTTAGAGATGAAAATATATTGTGGAGTAGAATGTCTTTTCAGTTTAAAATTAATATATGTAGAAATTGTCTATATAAATGAGTTTTGCTTTCGCTTCTTAGCGTTTATAATTAGAGCCATATAATTTGGTTAGGCCTAGCTTATATTAATTTTTATCAACATTATTCTTAAATACAAAACTGTTTAATTATTAAGCCTTAGATTCAAATATAAATATATTGTGACATAATGCTAAGAAATTTTCCTCTCTTACAGAAACGTTTATATTATATATATATATATAATATAGATATAAATATAATATATATAATATTATATTATAATATAACGTAACGTTTATATATATATATATATAGATATTATATTAACGTCACGATTCATTTACAATATACATACTCGTCGAAATGCAATTCTTTATTTTGTTGCCAATATTGTTCATATTTAGATGAAATACATGACATTTAAAGACATTTATAATAATCTTTTGGCTTTTACCGATCGTGGATTTCGTGGTCTAAGTGAGAAGATTTACGTTATGTGTTTTTCACATACTTTCAGATTTTGAGCAAACGCGATTAAATTCAACTGTAATTTTCGTTATGTGCATACCGCACGCTGTACAGCTGCCACTGAGATAATTAATAAAATTCAACATTTTTCGTGGCCCAAGTGAGAGAATTTGCGTTATGTGTTTTTCAAACACTTGCAGATTTTGATCAAACGTGATGAAATTCAACGGTGAGTTTGTCTATCTGTATGCGGCACGGTGTATAGTGACCATTTTAACTAAAAACCTCAACATTTTTCGTGGCCTTAGTGAGAAAATTTGCGTTATGTGTTTTTCACATACTTGCACGTATATGATTTTGTTCAAACGCGATGAAATTCAACGGTTATTTTCAGTATATGCATACCGCACGGTGTACTGTTGCCACTTTTGGCCCATGGCTCAGAGATTCGCCTTTTTATAGCTGTCAGTCCATTGACCATGTGTTTTGTTCCTCTGTTGAGTGAATTTGAATCTCTCTGCAGCAACGTAAATGGAATAATAATATATTTTTATAATTATGTTTATAATTTAATGTTTGTTGCTGGATTAACTTTTCTGAATATAAAGTTAGAGTGATTTATGGTTTAAGATAACATTTGAGTTTTGTTGTCAAATCGAACGACGTGTACAGCAGTTTGAGTTTTTTCTTCTTTCTTTCTCAATCTGGTCTTCAAGATGATTTTCAGAACGAAATTTCTATAAATGCATATACTGAGATTAATCTCAAACAAAACTCTGAGACATGTCTTATGGTCTCGTTCCATGAACACTAGTGATGGGTCCGCTCTGTACTCACTACTACAATGTAGTACTACACTACATTGAAGTGCACACTTCGCACATTTTGATGTGTAGTGCACACTACAAACTACAAACACCAAAGTTATTGAAAGTATAAACTTCAAATAGTACACTTCATTTCAAAGCGAACACTACAAAGTACATACACTTCAAAGTTATCGAAAGTATGAGAAACACATTTTAAATAGTGTATTTTTTACGTGAAATTTTTGGAAAGTTGATGTAGATATATGAAGAAATTTCTGGAATCTGTAACAAGCCCCCCCCCATGGTTTGAAAAATTATGGGAGCTATGAAGAAATTTTTAGGAAGTTGATGTAGGTAAACGAAGAAATTTCTGGGAATTGTAACAACCCTACTTCACTTCATTTACTTCACTTCATTTCGTAGTACTACAATTACTTCACTTCAAGTAGTTTTTACTACAATTGTAGTGTACACTTTGTAGTCTTCAAACTGGTGAACGTGTGTGTGTTGTAGTCTTCATTTTGAAATGAAGTTTTTCCCTTCGCTAATGAATACGGGCCTTTAAAAATATTACTAATTACTGTATTTTTTCATTTTCTGAGAGTATTAAGAAAAAAAGATTAAATTTATGGATCTGAAATGATTTGATTTGAATTCACAATTAGAATTTCCATACTCGGGATGGTTAATCTTTTAGTTTAAGGGCAGAGCCGGCGCCAGTGGGATAAGTGCCCTCAGGGGCTTATTTATTATCTGCGGCTTTATAAGGCAGGGCCGCTCGGACGCATAAATTTCCACCTGAGGTATCTCAACCCTTTAGCGGCTAAAGTGTTACATGCATTATTCAGCATAAAAGTACAATTTTATTTTCTTTACCTAGACACATCGAAGCACCACGCGAATATGTTAAAAAAATCAGCCTCCGACTATTTTTTTATTTTTATTTTTTTATTTTTATTTATTGGTTTTCTTACAGCCATATAATTAATCAATCTTGAAAAAAAACAATAATTGATGTACAGAGTTTTGGGCCAATTACAAGAAAACACATATATACAATCGATAAAAAAATAAGAAAAAACATGTCCAATAGTGAGTTTATGTGAGTGTGTGTATTTGTGTGTTTATTTATTTATTTTTTTTGTTTTGGGAAAAATTAACAGCAAAACAATCTTAAAAATTTTCCACTGAATTTAAAAATTTACTTTAACACACATTAATAGCGAATGGAGAGGGTGGAGGGGAATGTGGGACGGGAGTAGAAGGGAAGATATAATGTACAAATTAGTTTGGATGCGGTAGTGTATATATTGATTGTTTTATGTTTCTTATTGTTGCGTTTTTAAATGTATTATTAGATTCATTTGTCGTAAGTCCAAACGTTAAAACTAACACGTTTGATTGATAATAAGACTAAAATACAATTTTTCAAGTTCTTTACGCGCGTTGAGAAGATTTTATTTAGAATGTATCGAAGTTCGCGCGCAAAGTGCGACGAAATATTTTAAAACATCACATCATATTATTAATATCTAAAGCATTAACTTTGTGGTTAGACATTACAACATAATGTTAGTTAACTTAGTAAAAACCACTACCAGTTTAGGGTCTACCGGTTTCGAGACGTATCCGTCTCTTCGTCAGGACCAAGACTACACTACTATATTCACAACACTATACGCCCCGACCATAGTATTGTTAAAATTTCACCAATTTTGATCACATGCGTGTTAATCTTGTCAGAGACAAACACGCACTGATTAGCCTACTGAACATTCAGGAATCTACCGGGAGAGAGTGAGAGGGGGCGGGGTCTAAAGTGGGTGTTACAAAGGAATTAGGAAACAATAATTTTCAGATTTTTCACATCAATTAAATCACAATCAAAAGCCAAGATGGCAGTTTTCTGAGCGATGATTTAATCGATAGCAATTCTAATAAGTGACGTCATTATGTTGTTTGAAAATGCAGTTATGAAAATTAAAAATGCTTCGGGCGCTGGTAATGTTTTATATTATTATTATTTTTTTTTTAATTTTATTTATCCCGAGCTAAATATACAGGGTGTACCAGAGCTAGCAGCAGAAACTTGTAAAAGTAATAAAATAAGTAAGAAATATTGAAAAAAAAATGCCCACTTTGATATTGCATATCTCCATAACTATTAGATCATGGTTGCTTGTACATTTTAGACTCATAACATCGGCAGGAGTCTACCGGCCAAGTTTCTGCTGCTAGCTCTGGTACATCCTATATATGTTGATTAGAAAAAGAGCTACCCATCTCACTTTGATGATCCTGTGCTCATATTAGATCAATAAATTAATTGTAGATGTAAATATAAAATAATCATATGATAAAAAAAGTAGGTTAATAATATTGAACACAAAAGCAGTCTTGGAATTTAATGTCTTATACACTAGGGAAGCAGACATTCTAGTGCTAAGTATTTGCTGATGTGTTTTTTTATAATACATTTTATATAACTGTATGTTCACAATATGTTATTGTTTTATTTAATTAAATATGAATAATTTTATTGTTTTATTTTCTCCTTTTTTTACAAATAAAATACAAAATAAAATTCAATCCAAAATACAGTAAAAATGAATATGTTAAATAGAATTTAATTGTATTTATAATCTTTAACCTACGTATGTAATAAGTACTTACGCACAATCCCAAAACTTTTGCGATTTATATTTAAGATTAATTTTGTCGTAACAAAATTAGATTTAGACTAAACTATAACACTATTCTTCAGGCATATATTCATAATAATAAAATTGTTTCTAATTCAATTTATTACGCCAATTCATAAACAAGAATCATTCTTGTCGGTAGCAATTCAATATCATTTGTAAATATTACATTTTATTAGGTCTATATTATTTTAAGAATTTGAATTTAATAAAATAAATTTGTCTTCCAACAAAAACTACAAATTTGTTATATTGTGTTGACAAACGTTTTCAAACATAAAAAAACATTCACTATTGGATATTATTTGTCAAAGGTATTTTTAAACAGTCATTGCTCTAATGGATGTGAAAGAAAACATTATTTTTGTTGATATCTCTCATGAAACGTGATAAATGATCACTTAGAAAAATAATAAATTATAGAGCCTCAGAAAGCACACATATAGGTAAATATATATATATATATATTTTTTTTCAGAATTCATTTATTTATTTTTGATACATATTACATACATGCATATGCCAAACTGTACAGCAGTTTTACGGCATGGCTGCCTTCAATATTGTTTGACAAGTTATTTTTCAATATTTTTTATAAGTAATAATTTTTTTTATGAAGCTTATAGAGTAGGTCATTATAGAGTATTGCATGATTTTTACAAGTAATACATGATAATTATAAAGAAATGTAAGATTAGGTAATACCTTTAATATATATTCTTTTACCTTGTATTTTTTTGAACCCAATGGAGTTTTTTCGTCTTGCATCATATCGAATAATTTTTTATCTAATTTATTTAAGATTCTTGGCGCAATATATTCACTTTTTCTTTCACCATACACGTTGTTTGTAAATGTTATTCTCATTGTTCGTCCTGTAGATCTGGTTGTATAGTTATGATGCGTGTCAGTGTGTATATTAATATTATTTATCATTTCTTCTCGAATTATATTATATTTTACTTTTTGGTCAATTGGTAATATTTTACATACCGAACTCTATCTTATCTCTCTTATAACACACTTTTTCTCACATTTTCAAATGAATAGGAACTTTTTTTATACGTTTATTGGTATTTATTTTCAGTCCTAATTTGTTCATTCTTTACAATTCAATTCAATTTATTTATTGATAATATGTATGTTACAAACAAAATGTTTAAGGCATACATATTAGGAAGTATATATCAAAATAAAATAATAAATTAAAAATAACATAAAATCTGGTGAAAGGTGTAGGAGAATTCCGCTTCGGAAAACCGCCTCAGACACATGGAATATATCAATACCCAAAGCGATTTTGTTCAGCATAGCTGTGGCTCTTCCAACAGGCATAACCATCGGCAGGTTGGTCCTGTATATTGGAATGTGAAACAATCAATGCTGACGATGTCTAATGTAATTATCAGGAACATACAAACCAATGCTCTGCATAATTTCAGGATTATCGATCATACCGCGCAACAAATTTTCTAGTCTCTAGACTATTGTAGCCAAGCATACCCTGGAGAAACTCGGTTGGGTAAAGCCAAGGATAATGCCCGTACTCTCTCATGTTACTTCATAGTATATCTAAATGTTTTCATACTTGCACCTTAAGGATCGCCGTTTATTATGCACTAGAGACCTCGCGCCACACTTCATGCCGTGGAGACTTGTCTTGGCCTTGAAGTGCGGACAAGAAGTCTCCCGCCCGAGAGCTCGCAGCCGAATATATAGCCCTTCGACTGCCCCACTTCTGAGGAACACCCGCCAACCAATAGCTGGCGTTATCACCTATTTTTCGGCCAATACAGCGTGGACTCCAGATTTTCCGAGTAAATTTTTACCCTACAGCCAGTCACTCATTAGCAGACCTCCGGGCAGCTCTGTCGCGTGACCATCAATATAACTAACTTACCATCACGCCGTTTCCCCGTGGGGGTAGGCAGAGAGGATAGACCGCCACACTCTTCTGTCCTGACATACAACTCTCGCGTTCATACATCTTCGCATGCAAGCTCGCTGGTTGCTGAGGCTTCTAACGGGACCATCTTCCAGTACCTGGTAAATCTAGTCATGCCACGTCTTCCGCGGTCGCATCAGTGTTGGTACCAGGAATTCCATTATGTATCGCTAATTTTGCCTCGATAGACATAATTCTATTAGAAACTATTGCGTTCATAGCTCCGTTCACCCTAATCCCCGTAGTCACTCTCCTCTCGATATTTTTCTCAACATTCCCTCTTCTATCGAACATACTTCCCAAGTACACAAACTCGTCTACCTGTTCCAAACATTCATTATCTACTAGAATTTCACACGTTGTCTTACATTCCTCTTTCTCGAATACCATCACATTTGACTTTTGACAAAGAATGGAGTTAAAAATGGACAGTAAAACAAAAATATTCATCCACAGTGACATGACGATGAAAAATTCTCTGGAATAACGTTTTAATATTAGGTCCTTACATATGAAATTGGCGTTTAGTATGGGAGGAACATAAAGCCGATTTTTTTTATTATAATATTTTTATTTAATCAAAGTATGTACCATTGCTATCTATGCACTTTTGTCATCTCATAGGTAGTTCATCGATCCCTTTACTAAAAAAACCATTCGGACGGGAATCAATAAAATCTTTGAAGGCGGTTTGGACTGCCCCATCGGAGTTGAATTTTTTCCTTTGCAAGAAGTTATCCAAATTTCGAAAAAAATGGTAATCTGTTGGGGCAAGGTCCGGAGAGTACGGTGGATGTCTAAGACATTCCAATTGAAGCTCCTCTAATTTGGTAGCCGTCTGTTGTGCAGTGTGTGGTCTAGCGTTATCATGAAGCAGCAGTGGCCTAGAGCGATTAACCAGCCTCGGTTGTTTAGCAGCTAGCTTTTCCATCACGGTTTGCAGTTGCTGATAATAGACATCTGCCGTAATCGTCTGGCCAGATTTAAGAAAGCTGTAGTGAACGACACCAGCACTAGTCCACCAAACGCTCACAAGTAACTTTTTTGGAGTCAATTTTCGCTTGGGGCATAGTTTGGCCGGTTCGGCAGGGTTCAGCCATTGCGATGAGCGCTTCCGATTATCGTACAGGATCCACTTTTCATCACAGGTAATGATTCGATTTAAAATCCCTTCATTATTGTGCCGGTTGAGTAATGCAACGCAGCAGTCAACGCGCGTTTGTTGATTTGCTTCACTCAATTCGTGAGGTACCCACCTTTCAAGCTTTTTCACCTTACCAATTGCTTCAAGTGGATTAAAACAGTTTTACTAAAACTAACACCGCAGCCTGCAGCTAACTCGGATGTGGTTTGCGATGGATCCGCTTCCACAATAGCCTTCAATTCTTCATTATCAACTTTGGTCTCCGGTCGTCCACGGGGCTTGTTCTGCAGGTCGAAATTTCCAGAACGAAAACGTTGGAACCAAAAACGCACTGTGTTTTCTTTTGCGGCACCGTCGCCATACACATCATTAATCCTTCGAGCCGTTTCTGCAGCACTGGTGCCACGGTGGAACTCGTACTCGTAAATAACGCGATATTTCAAGTTTTTCATTTTGTAAACTGAGTGACGCAAAGAAAAAAACAATTGAGGAAAAAACAAATGAATTATAATTTTCAAAACACAAATACATGAGTAAATAGCTGTATAAATTTGGATTTGGAATTCTTAACCAAAGAGAAGATATTTGAGATCAAATTTGCCAGTACGGCAAAACACCAATTTCATATGTAAGGACCTAATATATAGCCATATATTAATTAGAAATTGTAACTAGCATTTGAACAGCAATAAGAAATTGCGGCATCCATCCAGCAGAAAGCTTATGCATATTTAAATGTTATTAGACATTCAAAATATTGACTACCGTTTGTTTGAGAAATAAACTGCAATAGCTGTCTCATGCAATTTCAATAGGAGATCGCTAATTACAAGCTTGGAGTTTATTTACCATTTTGGGAGTAGTTCGGAGCATATTTACGACCCCGGATGTTAAGCATAATTCGAACAAAATTGTTTCTTAGAATCGTACAGAAATACAAAAAAAACTGCATTCATTCTTACAATTAAAATTATACAGCATCTCTCTTCAATAGTTTCATATAAATACAAATTGTTGAATGTAAAAACATTTAGATTAATGTTGCCCTCATACGGCGAAATGCGTCTTAAAAAAAAATTAAAAATAAGGAACTAAAAAAAGTGTTTTTATTTCCGTATGTATGACTATGAAACTTACTTAATAAATCGTTTGTTCTCTTTAATCAGTTTTAAAAGCTTAAATCAATATATATTATATATATATATATATATATATATATAATATATATATATATAATATATTTATTAAGAAATAAATAAATGAAATTAAGAGAAACACTCAAATATCAAATAATAAACTGAAAAATTAATAAAAATGGAATAATATAAATAAGTGAATTAATAATAATTCAAAGAGAAACGTATAACTATCAAATATTGACGACTTATTAAGTGGCTGGGATAGTGAAATTGGTATCACGTTGTCCGCGTAAGACGAAGGTTCGTGGTTCGAATCCAGGTTCCAGCATTTAATTTTTCAGTTTTATTATTTGATATTCGAGTGTTTCTCTTAATTTCATTTATTAATTTCTTAATAAATATTACGGGAGTCGCTTCCATAAATAAATGAAAAATATAAATAACACACACATATATATATATATATATATATGTATATAAACCCGTGTTTCCCTACCCGCCAAGTTTTCTCCACAACCAGCCACAAACACCCACCGGTGGTTATGGTGGCGGATAGCCCTTGGTGTCACATCGAAAATATGCTATTTTGGGGGATTGCTGTGCTTGGGTTGGAGTAGGTGACGAAAATGCGCTTACTAGCACATTTTTTTGTTACGGGAAGGCCGCCAATGCTTCAGAATGTTTCAAAATAGACGCGCCGACTGTGTCGGTGAGTCTAGAAGGTTCCGGAAAAACCTGCTCTAGAAAGTTCTGAAAGGAGAAGGTTCTAGAAAATTCCCGAAAGTTTTATAAGGTTCTAAACTGAGTGGCGGAATGTGTCGGTGTGTGTCTAGAAGATTCATGTACATTCAATAAATATCTGGAAGTTCTGGAAGGAGAATGTTCCAGAAGGTTCGCGAAAGTTCTACGATGATCCAAACAGTGTACTAAAAATCTAGGCATGCGAAGCCGCGCGGGCAAAGCTAGTAGACTTATATTACAAATAATTCCATGAGATGGAATAGATTTACTACAATATACACGTAACTTTAACTTTTCCTCTTTCTTTAATGGCTGTACCACGTAAAAATAATGTCAAGTTCTGTAAATTTTCTTATCCATATTTACAAAAAAAAGTTTTTTTAAACGAGGGCAAAACAAAAACCATATTTACAGTAGGCGTTAAAAATATGGCGGAAGCTAGCAACACCCTAGCGAAAGTATTGCCAACCGTTGAAAAGTCACTCTCATCAAACCGTTCTCGTATATTTTAATTTAAGATAACATTTGTTTGTCAGTAATATTTTTAATCCTGTTCTGACATTGTTGCGATTTCTGAGCATTTTCAGCAATTCCGGGCCTCTTGAGGCCGGGCCCCCCGGTAGCCCAGGCTGCCTAAGCGGTTGTTACGCCACTGAATTAGAGTTTAATCTGGGAGGGCAGTACTTGATATATGGCTGGATTGTGTTACGAGGCACTCTACGTGAGAGCGAGGGTAGCTTGCTTCTCTAGTAGTCTAGTCTGTTTCATCTCGTGGACGGGGCAAACAATATCGTGGAAAATTTTCTACTCAAAATACTTCTAAACAAATAAATGATTCACTTTATAAAAATGTCTGTCGCTAATGCTACCAAGACACTACGCTAAGATGGACGGCGCTGTTTTCATAGCCTTAACTCGCGGCCTGTATATACAAACAATTGTTTACAATAATTTGTACAATAAAAAGAGTTGTTTATCAATATTCTATATTTAGGTGCGTTTGTAAACAAATTTACCAATTTTTTTTTTTATATATTTATAGTTTTTGTGTTTACTTTGTAGAACTCCTTGTTTATTGTTAATGAAATTTAAAATAAATTTAATTTCAATAAATATTATTTTTATGTTTTTCAGGTTAAGTAACTTAACCTGGAGAACTTGTACGTTTTATTAAGATATATTTTGTCCAAATGTTATTTGTAGAAGAAGAAGAATACGAGAATTGTGAAATTCATGTCATTTTTAATTAACGGGTTATAGCTAGTATTTATAAATTCTTCGGGATCCACTGTTATACATGCTTTACATTGACTACAACAATAATTAAAATAATCATTATTTCTACTTAAAATAAATAATTTATTTTCTTCTTCAGAAACAGCAAAATAATTTTGCGGTGATATTATTAATATAATTTACAAAAATAAACATAGTTTTCATCACTTATGTATTGAAAAATATCAACATATTTCAGAACCTATGACCCGTTCGTCAGGATATAATTGTATATTAACAAATTAAATTCAAAAATCGAAGTATAGACAATCAAAATAAAGGAAAAATATATATATATATATACGGAAAATGAATAATAATAAACTACCTACTTAACATGAAAATAAATTAAAAATATAAGTATTTGTAAAAAGGACCTGTTTATTTATAACCTATTCGTCTCCGTGAGACTTCTAGAATTGATCATAATTATTTTATTTTTATCAATATAGTATAACTTTACACTGGAACAAGCTTTTACGAAGGGGTGTCTATTTAAAAATATTATTTTCTCAAAATTGCAAACGATCAACATATTGCGATTAAGGGTTTATGTTTGTGTCTACCTTCTCCGGGGAGCAGAATTACTGGATAATCCCGAGGTGCAGATATTACCGCATACCTTTAGCTCCCTAAGCTTCCCGGATTGTTGAAAATTACGGAGGTGGTCCGTCTCCTTGAAGCTCCCGGTTCTTTGTTTCCTCGGCCTGTTAAGGCTTTGTTTAAGATGAGCCCAATTTTTGTTGTTTAAATCGCCGCGCCTCGGCTCTTTGCGGGCTTACGTTATAGACTGTAGGGCGGCGGGTACTAAATTTTAGGGGATGTGAAGTTATGCGGGAAGATTAAGACTGCTTTATGTACGCTAACTCGGAAACACGGGACCAACGTACAGGACAGGGATGTTTATGAAGTAATCATCAGCTCTAATGCGATTAGAAAGCTGTATTGTTGGGACAGTGTAAGCAAATGGTATTTCATATAACCAGATTGGTAATACCAAAACAATTTGATGCCAAAATTATATCTACGAATAAGAAATTATCAGAAAGAAAGAAGATGAAGTTATTCATAATTTTCTATTGCCTCTAATTAAACTAAATAGATTATCCGATAGAAGGAAAATTGCTGACCTCGTATTACTGTATAAAATCGTAAATAATTATTACAACAGTTCAGAACTAACGCAGCTAATTTTTTATCACATCCCTTCCAGGAGCACTATACAAAGTAAATCGTTTCATTGTGACAATGTCAGTGTAAATTATCTCTATAGCTCACCTATTAGAAGGCTCCATAGGTTAGGAAACGAGTATGGCTACCTATCAGATGTTTTTTCGGAAACACTAGCCGCCTACAAGAAAGCTCTTCTGGGCGAATTCGGTCGTTTATAATTGGTTATTGATGTCATGTCTATCTCTTGTTTTTAGATTTTTGAATTTTACATTTCATTTTATTTTACTGTCATTTTTATTGCTTCTTGATTTTTAGATTTGATTTGTTTACAATTATTTCATTTTATTGTAATTTTGTTGCTTCTTGAATTTCTGACATAATTATTTTAATTTGTTGTAGTTTTATTGATTGTTGACATTCATATTTGATTTGATAACTATTATTTCATTTGATGTAATTTTGTTATACTTTATGTTAAGTAATGTCTTATTTTTCTTTATATATCACTTTATTAATTGTTTTTGATAGAATTATACCTTATCTCCTTTCTTTATTATTACCTATCAATCTAAACATGTTTATATATATATTGTTTCTTTAATGGTACGTTGTACCGTGTATTAATTAAATAAATAAATAATTCATGAAAACTTTGGCGCGTTGGTTGATGTGTATGAGGAAATATTTCCACACGATTTGGAGATTTTTCCAGTACCCTCGCGTGATTGAGATGTAAATATATATATATAAAGAAGAGCTAGTTAAGTCAGAATAATACATAGTGGCTAAATAATACTCACTATTAGCAGAACGGTTTATTGAATAATTACTACTGCGAATATTGTAGCATACTACGATCCTAGAACGATTGCCGATAGAATGGTTGTGGTACAAAGTGGACAGTAGACAGGGGAAATGTGAGCTGCGTTGCCCGTCGGGTCCTAAAGAATAGGTATGTAAAATTTGGGTCAGATCGGTCAAAAGGCTCCTATTTGTATGGAAAATATATCAAGGGGAGAGGGTTGGAGGGAGGAAATGAAAAGGTCACCTGTGTTGTTCTCTGGGTCTTAAAGAATAAATTTAAAAATTTTGGATCAGATCGGTCAAACGGTGTAGATTTGTATATAGAACAAACAGACAGAATTTGAGTTTTATAGGTATAGCTATCACCACATCTATCGAAGAAGAAAATAGTTTTTAGTTAATCTCTCATGTATTATTTACAATTTGTTTATCATGGTTTAAATTTTTTTTGAATACTTTATGTAGATAATATACCAAAAATGTTTGCCATTTTGTCTGAACTTCCCGTATCGTTCACAGGGAAGATACAATTTTTGATTTTTTTACGGTATTTTTATTTTATTCAAGTTAAGGGTTGGTTAAGTTTGTCGCATTGCTAGATTGACGATCATCAATTTCGTAGTGAAGGGATGAATTTCGACTCTACTTTCCCTATCTTCCGATGATCGTAGAATAAATCGAGTGATGTAGGCGGTCTTCGTAGTCTAATGGGCATGATACTGACTTCCATATGGCTGGATACCAAGGGTTCGGGTTCAATCCCCGGTTACAATTAATCTACGTGAATAACTCAAGCCTGTTTATTTTGTGATGTATTTCGTTTCTGTAATTGGACCTTATGGCCTGTTGAAGCGTAAAATTAACAAAAAAAAGTAGTATGCGTGTTAGAGAGGCACAAGGTACTAGTAAATAAGGAATATTTCTATTAACATGGAATTAATTGTGGATAAATTGGGGTTATAAGATAAATTAGATTTACAAGATAAAATATGTCTAGTCGATCGAAAGGTCGAACACGGGATGGTTGTTGACTCTCTCATGTTAAAAGTTACATTAACTATGACCGTTGATATGAATAGGGTAAATACTAGATAATAGTTTGTTAACATAAAATTTTTCGTTATGTACCGTATTGGTATTGATTTCTATACTATAGTCTGTACACTATAGTACACTATAGTAAGTACTATAACTGCCTACTGACTACTCCCCGATAGATCGGATGTATTTTTTTCAATATTTTTTAAGACTACGTAAAACATAAATTGAGATTCTTAGAAAATTATTCCGAAAATATCTACAGTCTGTTTTTTCCGCCCTGTAACAGAGACGTTGGAAAATATACATTTTCATATTATTTTTACTGATCGTAGGGTCTCGGCATTATTGTGAATGTTTTGTTTTATTTTACATTTGTCAGAGTTAGGTTTTACCATATTAAGTTCAACCCTGTTGTGTGCGCGTGGAGGCATTTTCCGTAACATAAATATTACTGAATCAGTGTTACACAAATTGCTTGCCACCCAGGCGCCTTGCCAGCCTAAATCAAGTCTTGGAACCATCCAATTCCGTTATGTTATTTATGGTATCAATGGTTGAAATGGTAAATCATGAGTAGCTTTCTAATTTTTGGGTTAAAATTGGATATGTTTAACCAGTGGGACGTACTTGATATTTTTACTATTAGCGGTAAGGAACCTTTTTGAAATTTTGGAGCCGTCGAATGTCGACCCTGGTACGCCTTACGTGCTAAGCGCGCGCTTTCGGAGCTTCTATTTTTACGATATGTAAATCTTTGGGTATTTATAGGACTTACGACCTGTCATATGGCTGGCTTAAGTGGTCACTTTAGACAATGCAACGTTCACCGATTCCATCCAAGTTCGCCCACACATCTATGAAATTTTTCGGAATTTGCTTGAATTTTATAATAAATACGCTTTATGATTTTTTAGTAAATTTGTCATTTTCATTAAACAGTACATAGATGTCGCCGCTGGTAAATGAGATTTCAATGTTTTTTGGATTATGGAATGAAGTAATATACTTTTTATGTATATATGGCTTTCATCAGAATTATTTACTCAATTTTTTGACCAGTTTATTTGCAATATTTTTTGAGTAGGTATATTCATTTTTTTTTTAAACAAGATTACTAGATTTTTGTCCCCAAAGCCATTATTGTTCATGTATTTGTTCAATGTGCGTTTTGTTGAAAATTTCAACGCTTTAAAGTTTATCATAAATTATTATTATGTTACTAGCACTTGATATGTTAGAATACTTTATTCCCAAGTTGAAAAATGAATTACCTGGTTCCATATAAAATAGTTAGCTCACTCCCAATCTGAAAGAAATAATAAAAAATAAATAGATTTAGCTTAATGATATTGATAATTACGATTATGATAAATTGTTTTTAATAAGGAAAAAAATAGCTGTTATGTGGAGCCTTTTTAATTTTTCGATTTAAATATTTACTTTCTGTTACTGTTCCTTTAGTTTTTAAAATAGTTGACATAAGAATTTATTTTTAAGATTTTATAAACTCCGTGTTAATAAGTTTAAACAAATATATTTTGCTGTATGCATCTCCCTGTAGACAAATGTTCAGCAAGATGTTTTGCGGGTCTAGCTTTTTATATTATTTTGTAATTAAAAGTTGTTGATTTAAAAAATAATCTCCAATACTTTATATGATGGATTCCTACCTATATTTGAAAATATTCAAGCAAAAATGTCCGAATAAAAAAAATGATAAATATATCTTTTTTAATGTTTTTAACACATCTTCTGAAAAACTTTGGATTATCGTGAAAGTAACTTATATCGAGTATTAAAAACTCATTCGCCTCTATACAAGTCAAATCTCAATCAAATGTTGTATATCTTCATAAATATTGAGACGTTATTGTTCGAATATTTTTGACTAATTACAAAGGCAAGAATATACTTGTTAAGTATTATGAACATGATCTGCTAAACCTGATTGTGTATTATTCTAAGACATTTAAGAATAAATTAAATACTATGTTTCGGTTGGACTCAACCTTCTTCAGGACAATTAAATACAGACTGTCATATATATATTATATATATATATATATATATATATATATTAGGTCCTTACATATGAAATTGAGGTTTAGTATGGGAGGAACATAAAGCCGATTTTTTTTTATTATAATATGTTTATTTAATCAAAGTATGTATCATTGCTATCTATGCACTTTTGCCATCTCATAGGTAGTTCATCGATCCCTTTACTAAAAAACCATTCGGACGGGAATCAATAAAATCTTTGAAGGCGGTTTGGACTGCCCCATCGGAGTTGAATTTTTTCCTTTGCAAGAAGTTATCCAAATTTCGAAAAAAATGGTAATCTGTTGGGGCAAGGTCCGGAGAGTACGGTGGATGTCTTAGACATTCCAATTGAAGCTCCTCTAATTTGGTAGCCGTCTGTTGTGCAGTGTGTGGTCTAGCGTTATCATGAAGCAGCAGTGGCCTAGAGCGATTAACCAGCCTCGGTTGTTTAGCAGCTAGCTTTTCCATCATGGTTTGCAGTTGCTGACAATAGACATCTGCCGTAATCGTCTGGCCAGATTTAAGAAAGCTGTAGTGAACGACACCAGCACTAGTCCACCAAACGCTCACAAGTAACTTTTTTGGAGTCAATTTTCGCTTGGGGCATGGTTTGGCTGGTTCGGCAGGGTTCAGCCATTGCGATGAGCGCTTCCGATTATCGTACAGGATCCACTTTTCATCACAGGTAATGATTCGATTTAAAATCCCTTCATTATTGTGCCGGTTGAGTAATGCAACGCAGCAGTCAACGCGCGTTTGTTGATTTGCTTCACTCAATTCGTGAGGTACCCACCTTTCAAGCTTTTTCACCTTACCAATTTGCTTCAAGTGGATTAAAACAGTTTTATCACTAACACCGCAGCCTGCAGCTAACTCGGATGTGGTTTGCGATGGATCCGCTTCCACAATAGCCTTCAATTCTTCATTATCAACTTTGGTCTCCGGCCGTCCACGGGGCTTGTTCTGCAGGTCGAAATTTCCAGAACGAAAACGTTGGAACCAAAAACGCACTGTGTTTTCTTTTGCGGCACCGTCGCCATACACATCATTAATCCTTCGAGCCGTTTCTGCAGCACTGGTGCCACGGTGGAACTCGTACTCGTAAATAACGCGATATTTCAAGTTTTTCATTTTGTAAACTGAGTGACGCAAAGAAAAAAACAATTGAGGAAAAAACAAATGAATTATAATTTTCAAAACACAAATACATGAGTAAATAGCTGTATAAATTTGGATTTGGAATTCCTAGCCAAAGAGAAGATATTTGAGATCAAATTTGCCAGTACGGCAAAACCTCAATTTCATATGTAAGGACCTAATATATATATATATATATATATATATATAAATACAGGACAATTAAATATAGAAATTGTATTATTCTACTTGAGTTACGGAACCTTCGGTGACCGAACAAAAATTTGGAGTCTGACTTCAAGATTTAATTTGAAAAATAAAATATTTTTTACGCTTTGGGTTAAATGTCGACAGTGACGGAGATAAGCGAAATGGAATTTTTAATACTTAAAAAATATTTTCGCTTATTTTCTCTAAAATGTTGGACTATCACTACAGAAAATTATTATTTATGGAATATTTAAAATTCATTCGCTTAAATAAAAGTCAAGGTGATATTTTTTTTTTATTTCTGCAAGGTTTTAATAATTTAATTTAACTTGTATCAAAGAGAATAAATTTTTATCGATTGATATTAATTATTTTCGTGACAGTCTTAAATTTTACAAAAAATACGCCGGAAATATTGGAAAAAATGCAATCTTTCGTGTACATAGTTTATCTCTTTATCTTATTAGAATGAAGAAGACTCCCCCGGATGAAGATGTTGATAGTTACAAATGTTACCATGTATAATTAAACTCAAATAGAGTAAACATAGTTTAATTCCATCCATTTTGAAGTCAAAAAACAATTGTTTTATTTCTAAACTCCTGATTATGGAGTTCTACAAACATGCCTTGAAATCTTATTCAATTTCCTGAATCATATAATCAGTGTTTCGTTCCAAAAAATATGCTTCGAATAAGATGCACTCGTCTGTTTGAGTAGTGGAAACTTTCAGTAACTGTCTCGTTGTAAAACTTTGAATATTACAGTTTCGCTCGAGCGGCGTTTTTGCTCGGGGAAGTTTCAACCGGTGGCAGTGCTTTGGGGAGTGCAACTGGAGACGACGAAGTTACACGCTCCCGAGACAACGTCCCTGCCTCACTATTTTTACCCGTCAAACAAAAATAAGGGCCAAAGGTCGCTGCGGGCTGGGAGGAGCCGGCGACAGCCGTCTTCACAATGTTTATTTTGCAATTTTCATGTTCCACTGCAGTACTTATCCTTAAGCTGCCAACGGCTTTCTATAATTATGCATATTTTATACTTTGTAATTTTAATTTTTAAATAATAATTAAGGTATTTTTATTAAAAAACTAAATTTAATTGAGTGAGTAAAGCCTCAAAATACGGGAATAAAAAGAGTACACCGTTTAAAATCATCTCTTTATATAAATAAAAAACGTTTTAAAATCAAGAAAAAACGTAAAAATTTCTTGCAAATTTAAAACATTATAACTTTATTAGTATTGAATATTTCGTAATTTACTATGTACAGGTTTAAGATAACAAAGTATACTTTATACGTATAAAAAAAGTAACCCAGAAAAACCAAGTTCTTATTATACTCCCTTTCTTTGTAAAATATAATAACAATTAAAAACGAATTAAAACATATAACATAACACTAAACTTACAGTAATTTAATATATTTCTAAAATATCAGATGTTTTGAGCTTTGATAAGATACTTCATGCTTTGTGTAGCGAAGTACCTATTATGTATACTGATGGAGTAATTCAAATTTAGCAAATATTCCGCGACGTTATCGGACCGCCGTTGCTAATAATCAAACTTTTGTAATGATTCCAATTTGAAAAAAACTATTAAAAATTTGAAAAATCCAAAATTATGCTATAATTATTATTATTTTGTAACGAAAATTTGATAGATCTTCTTGATCGTCGCCACGAGTTTGCTTGCAAAGTTTCAGCTCGATTGGATCACGGGAAAAGGGTCAAAAATCGATCCAAAGTTTTGTTCGACGGCAAGCCGGCAAGCAGGCAAGCAGACGCCACGAACTAATTATAAAGGGAGTAAAAACATATTATGCGTTCATATAATTATTCATTAAAACTTTGCGCCACCTAGGACACTAAAAACGATTTTTTTGGCCACGGCCTATCGGTTAATGCTTATATTTTCTTAATTATTGTAAATAATGTTCAGTTTATAATTTCTGCATAAGAATATAATTTTTATATAAGTTATTGCTCTAAAAAAATTGCAGTCTAGAATATAAATTCTGATATAAATGAATAATAAAAACCCGCATTTTCGTAAAAAAAAAAGCCGAAATATGCATTTGCGGTGAATGTCCAGCCTTAGCTCTTTCATAGTATTTATTTTTGGAGTTATGCTTTTTTAGGAGCGTTAGAAGTGAAATTTTAATGGTGAAATGAATGCGCGTGCATCATGCCATGGAATTTTTCACAACACAAAGTCACGAATCACCAATCTTAAGCCATGAGAGCGGTTTTTTAAATGATATTTAATGATAGTGTGGTATCCTATGATTTTGGTCTTGATACGGGAGTGATTCTGGATCTGTAGCAATGATTCGAGAGTGACAATACAGGCCTATTGTTACTCCCTAATCTGTAACTAGCTTGGACTTAGATAAAAGACTTTAAGAGTATATCGTAAGCGCGTACGAAATTCCCAATTTTTTTTATTTTGTCTCCTGCATTTTTTGACTCTTTTTTTTTTTTTTTTTTGTAGATATTAATGTCCTCTATAAAACTGTTGTACATCACTTTGCTCTATTGTCAATAATTTCCGCAGCGTACGCGGTAAAAGTTTTTTTTTGGTATTTTTTTCACACGTTGGGTTACATTATCGAAGTTTTCATACGAATCTCTAACATTTAAAAAAATATTCTATAGCCTATGTTCATCAGGGATAATGTAGGATTCTAAATGTGAAAGAATTTTTCATATCGGTCCAGTAGTTTCGGAGCATGTTCAATTCAAACACACAATCAAATCTTTCCTCTTTATAATATTTGTAGAATATACTTGTATTCGCCTATATGGGGCCAAGGTGAAACCAATAGGTATAGTAACAAAACTTTTGATGATTACAATGTTTATTATAAATGAACCTGACTACGCGCATAGGCGGTTGGCGAGAAAATGTGCGGCGCGCCCATAGCGTGCGGCACATTCGCTCCCACGCCATGGGCGGAACATGGGTGCATCAACTCAAAGTAAATAACAAAACTTAATAATATTAAAAATTAAATATTAATATTTAAAAAAAGTCTCTTCCCTAGCTAGATGCAAGAAAATGTTTTTTTAAATTCCCTTTCAATTCAGAGATTCATCTCTTTTTCCGGTTTTGTGGGGGCTTCATTAATGCACCGGAAGTGGAATAATTCCGCCGTGCATTTGGGGGAAACTTGTATCGGAGCATAATGGAAATGGAGTGCCGTGGGGGTGTTGGAGGCTGTGGGAGGATCTGTAAGGGTTGTAAGCGATAGCTGCGGATGGCTCGTCATTTTCCCCGCGAATAAAAGCGACCGTGTCTTTTATTTGCTTCCATTTTTATTTTATTTTTTTAATTACTGGCAACATTGTCAGGAATTCCTCAGGAAGTCTGGAACATTAATTCATCCCGATTATTCTGAATAACGGAACGTGTTATAATGTTGAAAGAGTATTTTTTGCAAGTGGCTGCAAGTTTAAAGGAGATTCAATTATTGAGTGTTCAGCCACGCGAACTTACTTGACTTAAAACCTGATAACTTACTAAGTAATTAACTTTATAAAAAGAAAAACGCTGTGTAAAATTTCTAAACCCTTGATAATATCAAAACAATGGTTTATTTCCAAAAAAATATTAGAAAACCGAGATTTTTACAGCTATTTAAAAGTTTTAAGTGCTCCTTAATTTTAATAATTTTCCACAAATTTTACCTTGATTTAAAAATATAAATATCATTCTTATCCTTGCTATATAACGTATATTTTTACTTCCTTTTTTTTTTAACTCGTAGCATCTGCTTGCTTGCTTGACGCAAAAACTTTGGATCGATTTTTAACCCTTTTCCCGTGATCCAATCGAGCTGAAACTTTGCAAACAGACTCGTGGCGACGATCAAGAAGATCTATCAAATTTTCTTTAAAAAAATAAATAATTATAGTATAATTTTGGATTTTTCAGATTTTTAATGCTTTTTTCATACAACTTGTATGGAGATTCCGACGCATATGGTAAACACGAAACCCGAAAATGAGAAAGGGAGTATTGTAAAAACTTGGTTTTTATGGGTTACTTTTTTATTACTTGATAATAAAGAAAGCTAGTTCCATAGGATTTGGAATGTTTTTAATTATTACATTTGTGGGACAATGATACAGTGGTACAGTGAAATATGATTATCAAAAATATTTGACTATTAATATTATCATCGCTCTGTTTTTTCTAAAGGTCTTAACAGTTTGAAGAGTGCAATATGTATCTTTCGACATGTAGTAATAAATAATGAGTTTATTATTATTTATTATTTACAGTATGCAAGATCTGATCCGCCAAGTATTTGGGTATTCGAATTGGAGTGCAAATATTTCATATGAAACCAAAAATTTAGAAAATGAAGAGAACAAAGGTATAATTTAATATACATAAATATGATATCAAAGGCTCGATAACCAATAATTAACATCCGCAAATTTTAAAAAACATCTTTAGCGAGTGATAAGTTACAAAATATGAGGCGAAAGTGAAAATAATAGGGGAGTAGAAATGAATGGTTAAGGGTGGGTTGGAGTAGGTTGAGGCTCGCGTAAAACAATAACATACGTATTTATGTAGTTAAAATGATTGACTTAGGTCGATTAAGTAATTGATGTTGCTGTATTGAGTTAATTGAGCGGCCAATAAAGATTTTTTAGTGAAATAAGACCCACAATAATATATTTTTTTTGTAAAACTAATTGATGGTTATTGTATTTTCATCCGTAATACGTCTATTTGTCAATTTTTGGAGTGATTGTTGATCATGCCGTGATTCAAATATTGGTCACAAGATGTGTTTTAATCGCTGGAAGTTAACAAAAGCCTGTAAAAAGTTAATTATATATTAAGTATTTATTTACGTGTACGGTGATTGAAGGAATTTTCGGATAATAGAAAAAAGAAAGAATCACGTAGATGGCTTGGTGACGTGGAAAGTACATAAAGGCGAGAAGAGAAGGTTAAGAAAATATATGAGGTGAATGTTGAAGATAGCAGAAACAGAGGGCGCCCGCGAAAGGTCTGTCAATAATTATGAATGTGCTCGAAGCAAAAGTGCCAGGATATAAGAGTATGGCATTCTAAGCTCTCTGCTTACTCCTGCATAGAAACAACGTGGTGATTAGTTAGTCAATCAGATAAATAGCTCTATTCATCTAGCTTATTTCAAGAATTTTTCTGTAGACCCATATTTCTAATGCTTCAAGTCGTTCTTCGTTTCTGTGGTAAGTATTCATGCGTCCATTCCATAAAATGGTATAAAGAACATCTGACCATACACATTCGTAATCTCATGTTTAAGTCATGGTTGCAGAACATATTTTTAATGCAGATAAAAGTAGTACGAGCATGCTTAACATCATATTTGATTTCCACAGAAGGATCCCTTCATTTCTTTATATTGTAATTTGTATTTTCATTATTCACCCTCTGATGTATGCTACATTATTATCTGATTGAACCTGTTTTTATCAAATATTGAATGAATTCAATTTCTTCACAACCCTGTATTGTCGCGAGATCTGTATTTTCATGGAATCTCGCACAATTGAAAGAAAACAAAAAGTTGAGATCCTCAATAAAGTCTCCAACAGAGTTGGATATGTCCTCAAAAATGGCTCTGCGGAAGATAAATCTCCATTTGCGTACCCTGGGCCTGACGCCTGCTGACTCGTAAACCTTTTACGAGCCGCGTATCAACCTCCGATGAGTTCGCCATTTTGCGCTGAGACCTCAAACCGAAACCTACAGAATACCAAGAACTCTCATTCACAATGCCCTTACACCTCTCGTCCCTACGTGAAGTGGAGACAATAATTATTGACAAAATTTTTCAATAATATTTATTAAAGAGTTTAGGTTGTTATTACGGTCGTTAGACATATTTAACTGTAATTTTGGATATTTTATACGCACCGTATGTATTACCGAGAAGCGTCTCTCGACGTTTCGTTGGATCCTTATCCAACGTCATCAGGAAGACGACCTTTACCCGCGGAGGTGGAGGTCGGACTGATTAAAGGTGCTGCTTTCTAGGGCGTAAATTGTATGCACTTTGTCGTGGAGTGTTCTCTTTTTCTACAATAGAGATCGCCAGCGTGCAATATGTACTAGTTACGTCGGCGGATTTTACTGCGACTTCTCTCAAGGGTTGAATCAGTATCGTTAGAACAGGGCGCCAAATACTTGATAGGTTTTAACTGTCATCTCTATTGAAATTGGGATGTTTGTATATTTCAATGGACTCCCTCACTAATCTGGGTATAAGGTGCGGTTCTGTTGATAAGATTTTTGCCTTGTCAAATCTGATGAAGTGACAGAGATTCCCTTTGGATGCATGTTCGCAGATTGCCGATCCGAAAATCCACCGTCGTAACTAGTACACATTGCACACTGGCGATCTCTATTGTAGAAGAAGAGAACACTCCACAACAAAGTGCATACAATTTACGCCCTAGAAAGCAGCACCTTTAATCAGTCCGACCTCCACCTCCGCGGGTAAAGGTCGTCCTCCTGATGACGTTGGATAAGGATCCAACGAAACGTCGAGATTCGCTTCTCACTATTTATTTTTAAAAAATCACCAGAACAAGACCTTATCACCGTTGCGAATGCCAACACAAATACATCCAGACATGAGAAAATCACGTGCATTACCTCACTGGGAATCGAACCCCCCCCCGGTGCGAGAAGTCAATGTTATATCCGCTTCACTACGAGGACCGGTACCCTATGACGCGTGCATACACTCTTTTAATCTTGAAAATGAAATTTCTCTCGGAGATTCATCTTAAAAGCGCGTAAACAAAGTTGAGCGCGAAACAAGCTCTAAGTTATTGCCTGATATATTTTATATGCAGAGTAGAATGTCTCAACCATTACTTACCAAACTTTACTCTCAATTAGCTGAACTCGAGATTTCAAATACAGCTCTGTATTTCTTCGAGTGAGACAAAGAATATATTAACTTTAATTTGTTGTCCCATGCTCAGTAATCTGCATATGAACTAAATATACATTTTATCGTGGTACGTATACATTTTATATAAATACAATAACAATGTATAAGCATATCCAATATAGTAAATGGTTACGAATATTTTATACGAACCGTATGCGGAGGTATAGGTCGTTCACGGGTACAGATTGTTCTCCTGATGACGTTGAATACGACTTCAGCAAAACGTCGAGAATCGTTTCTCGGAAAAACATACGGTTCGTATAAAATATCCGTAGCCATTTACAGTTAAATATCCAATTTAATAAACTATAGAGGTATATTCTAGCGAAGGGAAAAACTACATTTCAAAATGAAGACTACAGCACACACACGTTCACCAGTTTGAAGACTAAAAAGTGTAAACTACATTTGTAGTAAAAAGTACATGAAGTAAACTAATTGTAGTACTAATGAAATGACGTAATGAAGTAATTGTAGTATTAATGAAGTGAAGTAATTGTACTACAAAATTGTAGTAGGTACTAATAAAGTGAAGTAATGAAATAATTGTAGTATTAATGATGTGAAGTAATTGTACTACAAAATTGTAGTACTAATGAAGCAATTGTAGTATTATAGTACAATATCGATATTTTTTCCCAAATAAAAAGTTCGGTGACTAAAAAAACTATTTGAAGTATGTACTCGTGTGTGTATACTTTGTAGTGTTCGCTTTGAAATGATGTGTACTATTTTAAGTATATACTTTCAATAACTTTGAAGTGTGTGTAGTTTGTAGTATGCGCTATACTTCAATGTAATGTAGTACTACATTGTAGTAATGAGTACAGAGCAGACCCGTCACTAGTATATTCATATAAATTTTCTGGATGAAAGCCCTCCCATGGTCCTCCATCAATCTATGTCATAACACCCCACCACCGCTTTGTTAATTTTATCTTTCCAACGACATCTTTGGACGATTAAGATGCTGTAATTGTATTATTGTTACATATTTCACGTATTGTATCATACAACCTTTCCGTAGAATATTTTTTCCTGTTAATTTCTTCCTAGTCGGTATCTATAACGACACTGAATACCCGTAACACTGTTTACCAGTGAATCTGCTATCAAAATTACTTACGTCTTTTCAGTATCAAGACGCATTTAAAGGAGCCTCCGATAAAATATATTTTAAAGACAATTTGCCACCATAGTCGACTAGAAGGGTAGCTAAGATGGCAGTTCACTTTCTTAGCATAATACGCGCCAGGCGCCTACAAATTCTTTTGAAAATAAATGTGAAAATAAAACACCAGATGAAAAGCAAGAGAACAAAATATGGTGAAATTTTCTGACGCCTATTTGGAGCACGGCTTTCATAGCGAATATTACTTTGACCCCCTCTGAAAAATATATTCTTGTAATAATATAGAACTTCAAGAATTTATATTCGTCTAAAATATTGAAATTATTTTTGAAAATTCATCGTTATCACATGAAACAAATTTATTATGCGCTCTGCATAATTCAGTTAAAACATCTCATGTATTAAACATTATTGTTATAAAATATAATATTCAACAAAGGTCAAAACTCCATTTCTAAAGTTCCATCACTCAAATTCAACTCAAATGTTTTTTTAATTTTTTTATTATTTTGCACCTTTTTGAAATAAATTATGATTTTGTCATTATAAATTAAACCTTATATTTTTAGATCGCTCATTTTTCTAACACATGTATAATATGTATACTTTTTGGTGTATTTATTTTTCAAAGGCGCTTGATTTCATTGACATAAGTATACACTGTAATATTCTTGGTACTGTATCTGTTAAAAAAACTTATTCTTAGTATTTTTCTATAAAAATATACATATAAAAAAATATATTGTTACACAGTTTAATTACATAAATACAATTTATGATATTTCTCAGTTTAAGCCCGCAATTTTTTTTAAATGAATCTACCCTTTTATGAAAAGGGTGAACAACCACGCTGAGAAGACAACATTACATGGCACGTGTCATTGTCAATTGCAGCCACGTGGTACGGAAGTATCATTAATTCTAACACACGGAGCGGTCGTATAAAATTACCAAAAATGTTGATACCATTCGATAAAAAGGTTATTCCTCTCAAAACCGATATAATAAGTACCGAATAAAATACTTTTTGAATAAATAAAATAGGAATCCTGCCAATACGGATATTACAAGGAATATGAATAATTCAATGCATAACCGGTCTTGGTCCGTCTCTGATCTTCCGTTTCCACCGCCCCAGGAAGCCACCAGCTGGGGTGACTTCATCAGAAATAATTATGGCGTGGGGGTGCTGGGGGAAGAAACCCTCCAAAGTATGAAACGAGTTTGATAGGGGGTTGAATTATACTCCATTTTCTCCCCGAGAAAGACGATAATTTTTAAATTTGTTTCTATTGTGTTCAATGCTCTGTCGTCGTTTTGTTAAGGTTCTGTATTATGGAATGAAATAATTTTAAAAAATAAGGAAAATGTAAGGGTATTGTGGCAGTTTTGTTCGTAAGGGAACTTTGGTATTACTATTTGTTTAAATTACGTAATTTTTATCGGATCAAAAGAATTAAGCGTGTGAATTAAATTTCGCCTCCATGTCGGCATACCGTGTTTGTTTATTTCAGGATTCATCTTACTTTAATTGAATACACGAGGAAGATGTTTACATAGTGCTGGAGCAATTGAAAAAAATGATACTTACTCATATAAGAAAAAATTGAGTTTATTGTATTACTTACAGGTTTTTTGTTCATTGCATTTCGAGGATATGTTGTGTACCGATACACATCAATACTGTGAGTGCACGATATCTATGCGAGAACGAGAGAAAGTCGTATGATCGCTTCACACTAGTCAAAAATGTAATAAGGCATATGCATGTACGAGTATGCACGTGTTTTTAATTTGATGTAAATTTAACACTTGGATAATAAATATTAACAAACCATTTTCAAAATTTTTTGAAATTTCTTGGTGGTCATACATTGTATTAAAATAATAAAATGTATTGTTCAGCTTATAAAATGCATCGACAGTCATTATTATTATTAAGAAGTGATTTACATTATTTTACCTCATATCCATAAAATAATAAAGCGTATATCTTAATAAAAATATTGTATGTATGTTTAATATTTAAACTATATTGTAATAAAAACTTGCAACAGATTCGTCAGTATCCGATTGTAAAGTACTATGAATAAAAAATCGATCTATATTATGTGTAATATCAATGCGGTGGAATGATATTACAGAGGCCGAAGCTGAACGCTGTTATGGGCCTTTATCTGATGTCTGGTCGCGAACTATTGGCACGCCTCCCTCCGACGGCAACAGGTATCGCAGTATGCTGTGCGAACAGTATTTTATTTAATACCATTATGTATCAATTAATTTGTAAGATATTATATATTGTAGATATCTCACGGAGGTGAAGCCATTTATATGGGAAGGTACATATGGAAATCTTTGGATGTTTACAGGGGTTATGACCTGTCATCGCTCGACTTAAGAGATTACTCTATATAATGTAAAGATCACCGATTCCACTCGTAATCGACTATCTTATCTATACAATTTTGAAAAGTTGTATTTATGTGCCTCGCTTCTTTTTTTGGGTCGCAATCCTAGGATTGGTCTGCAACAACCACTCGCTCTCTCCACTCCTCTCTGTCACCTGCCAGCCTCTTCATCTCTTGGTAGGTGCTACAGCGCATATCTTCGATAATCTGGTCTACGTAGCTTGATCTCGGGCGGCCTCTACGATTGTTGCCTTCAACATTTCCCTCGACGATGGTTAAAAGCAGGTCCGGATGCCTTATATTATGGCCTATCCAAATTGCTCGCTGTTGGGCGATTCTGTTAAGGAGCCACCTCTTTTCGCCCACCCTGCTCAACACCTCGTTTCGTCGTTTCGGATATGTTCAGACCAATGGATTACTTTAAAATAGTTTAAAGTGACCTTTTGTGAAGTTACGAGACTTTTTGAATAAGGGAAAATATCTCTGACTTACTAATATCTTCAATATAGGTTATCACTCAGATAATTAGTCAAAAGCCTTATTTTATATTTCCTTGCCAATCCGGGAGAGTCGCTTCTTTTCAGGATGAAGGTGTCCTTGTCACCCTCTTACTACGTCACGTGGGGGTGGCTATCGAGGGAGGGCGGTTAATCCCAGTACCTAAAGACTCCGGATTATAAGAACAGAGAGATACTTATGTCAAAAGTCCTTTTATAACCGAAGCCTGAACACAAATTATTCAAAGACACGGTTCGATCTCATGCTACAATAGTATTGATTGTATATGAGTAGGTACTGGACACCCCGTTCCTATCGACTTAATAATTAATAACACTAAAACAAAATTTACCACTTTCAGTCTATTTATGCGTCAAACTTTTTTCTCTCAATTGTTTTACCTTTTCGTCAGTAAATTTGATTTAAGAGCTGCCTGTCGGCCTTTTGAATTCTCTGGGGTACCACTGGATGATTGCGTTTGTCCAACGATTGTTAGTTCCGTGTGCGTTTTAGAAGTCTTTTTTTATTGAAAGTCCATGTTTTGTAGCTATATCAGAACACTGATAGAGATTCGCGATATAAACATGAAAAGAAAACGGTAGTCCAGTTATAGAAGCGGAATATCATTTTCTCACCCCCTTAACACTTATTCAAACTGTAGTACTACACAGAATCCTCTCATTTCTCTGGTAACTTCAAACTGCTGACATACACTTCCATAAATGAAACGTACCAAGATCATTTGATTTCATTTCGGTTGAGTACAGTGTCGGGGCATAATTCCTTGATGAAGCTCTCTTGATTTTAGGCTTTGTTAAGAAGTTTAGACACAAAGATTTTCTAGATACGAGTATGTACTCACCACTCACCAGATTCTATCGGTGGTCCAAAGTAGTGGTAGTTTCCGATTATTCTACTCATTTTCTTTTCTGCTAGCCAGTTGTGAAACTCTTAATCCAGTATAGCTACATTAAAAATATTGGCATGTAAAATTTTGACTCCCGCGTGAATTAAAACCCGTCCATCTCATTGCGTCCATATAAAAACACTCTGCTTCACGTAACTCACACATATAAATAATAACGTATCCGTAGATATCTAGAAAGCCAAAAACCACCAAAAGAAAATTGAACAAAATAGTAAAATAGTTTTCGTCGTAAAGCTTACACTTTTTAAGTTTTTAAGAATACTAGCAATATTCTGTTGCTAACTTATAGTTAACTTGATAATCTTGGTATCCACGCACTCACACATGCGCAGCGATATTGCAAATCATAAACAATTTTTCTTCGACTCTACTCTCAATTATATTTTTAACATAATTCATATTTTTTCTCATTTAAGTGTATTTTGTAACAAAGAAAATTCCAAATTATTGCATTTACATACATTTTTTCATTTGTACATTATCATTAGAACCATCTATTACTAAATTAATAAATTACACTGTAATCCAGTAGAAATATTATTGAGAGCAGATAATAATCAATTATAAAACTGTCAATGATATTTTCATTATTGTGTGATTATACACGTTGTATTATTATGATAAAATTTACATGTTAATTGTGTGGTGAGTATTGGAATTAATTATAATATTGTTGAACGTATTTGATAAGCGATGTTGCCATATCGGAAAATATATCAAACAACGCACAACGGCTGAAAGCGACAGCTGCAAAGTATTTCCAATCAGTCAATCAGGGTGATTGTTGATTCAAATTAGACGATAACTCACCGACCTGCTTCTGTGATCAGCGTCAGTTGATATGATCAGCTTTGATGTTGGACTATGATTGTATCAATTACACTTCTTATGAATAATAATCGTGAATAATAATTTAATTTTCCAGAACACACAATATCAATTCTTTAATTGAGACCTTGCCCGGAATAACGTTGTATCCAACGCAAATGTCAATTTTGAGTTATTGATGCAGTTATGTTGGGTATGTTATTATGCATCGTTTAAGGTAGATAATATGTCAAGAAAAAAATATTTAGGCTTCTGGCTGCATTTTAAAGTTATTGGTTTGTGGAAGAACGTTGTACATTGATGTTTGAAATGCTTTTTGATAATAATGCTGGCATTATAGTGCTCTTTATATCGTAATAAAGTTTATTTAATTTCTCGTTCTTTTTCGTAGGGTCGAATTTGAGTCAAAAATGTTTAAATCCGGGATGTCTTCTCCACTTTAATATCAATATAAATATTCAATAAGAATTTAGGTAACTGAATTACAATTAAAAAAGTAATCATGAGAAATTGAATGTTCGACGCCATATTCAGCAAACAGACGGAGATAGGTAATAGTATGTACGAGAGACTTATCGTTCCGTAAAAGCTATTTACCTACTGATGATCCCACCACAATCAGAGTTAGAACCTTCCACAAAGAATTAGAATCATGGACCTCCTATAGTTCTACGAACTCTTTGTGGAAGAAGGATAAGATTAGCTACCGTATGGAAAAAAATCATGCAGTTAGGGAGCTTGGAACTAACTTTAATGAATTCCAATCCACTGCCAATAAGGCTGCTAAGCTCAAGGACCTCGATGACATTTGTGATTTCATGTTAGATGCGCATGCTGCTTTTAAAAAGCATTATTAAGTAAAGCAGAATAAATAAAAAACGTTTTGCGGAATAACGTTGTTTGTGAAAATTTCATATACAACGTTTTTCCACTGATTCAGCATGTTTTTTTCCAATAGATTCAAATTTAATTGCCTTTTTTCCCTATTTTATATCGAGATTTGTTAAGAATTATATGTTTGTTATATTTAAAATATAAAATGTAATAAATTGTAACTGGTTTCATTTTTTCAATTTTTCTCGGAATGAGAGTATTGCTGGATACAACGTTATTCCGGGCAAGGGCTCAATTACATGTTCATACATGATTGCACCGCATTGATGTATTAAATAAGGGAAAAATAAGCAAAGGCAACAATGTCTCACTGAGGTTTTCCTGATATAATAACAAAAAATTTGTCAAACTACGTTTTATTTAAAATAGATTTTCCTCAGTCTCAATCTTCATTTTCTTTTTATACACATGTGAAAATAAATATTTAACTTTTAAATATGGATGTTGCTGTGTTTGATGGTTTTCATTTTTGTCATCATCATAACATAATTGGAAATTATGATGTTGATATGGCTGTCTTCTTTTATTTTATTTTATTTGTTTATTTCTATTTAATTTATATATAAAAATTTTGGTTGTACTGTGCCTGTCTCACTAGAAATATCTGTGTTGAGACAGGCAAAGTTTACAATAGTGTGTTGGTATAAAAACATTGTATATAGATATATACTAGAATAATTATTTGTATTTATTTATTAACATAACATGGTAAAGTGATTAAATTAACATAATAGAAAATATATCTTATATATAAGGTTATTGTGTGTTAATGTGTTTGTGTAAATGTGCCTATTTTATCTTTCCCCTTGTTTCGGATCCACTGTTTTATTTTGTATTTTATGTTAGGGTCGTAAATTGTGGTTAGCCCGGATGGTTTTAATTCATCAAGCATGCGATTAAGTAATTTGGGTCCAAAATAGTTATAGCTCTTTTTTCCGTATGTGGTATGTAGATTGTACTTGGAATTTGTAGATTGAGGTTGTTTGACCGTGTGGTAATTATTGTTTGAGTTGGTTTAAACTGTGTATTTTTGTGTTTTTGTATTTTTAATGTGTATTTAAGAGTAGTATTCGCATAAATTTGTTTTATATCGAATACACGGAATTTGTTGAATATTTCATCTGTCCTTGTTAAAATTGAGGTTTTGAGGATTATTTTTATAGCAATTTTTTGAGTTGCAATAATTGGATTGAGTGCACTCATAGTTGCTCCTCCCCATGTAATTATGCCGTGTACTATAATTGATTGGCAGATTGCGAAGTATATCATTTTTAGAAGTTTTAATGCTAAGAAAGTTTCTAATATTGCGCAGGAAAAAAATGGATTTTTTTGTTTTGTTTGAGATGTGTTGTGTGTGAAGATTCAATTTGAGATGAGCATCGATTATAAGACCTAAATTTTTAATTTGATCAGTATGTTCAATGTGGGGACATATACAATTTTCAGAGTGTTGAAATTGTAGCAACCGTGTACTTTGCCATATCAACATCGTAATATTTCATTCAAAAATCGACATCAACCTTTACTTTCATATGAAATGGTCCTTGGGGGTTAATTGGTTGGATATTGCTGCATTTGCTTTTAATAATGATTTGGATACACGAATTTAGTACACTCATAATTAGCAATAGATGAAATAAGTCATTCAATTTTTTTTATTTTGATATTACAGATTTAATTTACTTTTATATCTCTTAAATACATCCGTATAGTCAGAGTGGGCCGAAGACATTTATAATTGGGATAGTGGGCTAAATTTGAAATATAGATTGTTTTTTATGTATTTTGTATCCTATATTCTGCTAGCTTTAAAAATAAAATAAATCTTGACAACAATCATCCCAGGTAAAGATGTCCCATTTTGAGTTTGAGGATTACCAAAAAGGGTCAAAAAGGGTGTTTGTTGCCTGAACAGTTCTTTTCTGAGTCGTTACATATGAATGAGTGGTTTCATTGGTTTTACATATTTATTTATTCTTCTAACAGGCATAGGCAATAAATAAATTTAAAACCACACAATGTGTTTTATTTTGAATTACCACCAACGTTCCCTCTAATTTTTCTGTTGTGTGTGCGGATCTTCGACGCATCTGTGCAGTGGCGGTGCGATAAATTTACACCCATTTATGGGGGGCCATAAACACACATACAATTTTTCATTGAAATATACATTTTTAGGGTATTTATTAATCACAGTGATTTTATACAATAACAACAATAACAAAGACAATTTTTGAAATAAATAAGAAAGATAAAAAAGAAAAAAATATTCGTTGATATAATATGTTAAATACTAAACTTGTAGAATTTTCTTTTTATTTCATTTAAATCTATATATTTGAATGTTGCGTTTTATTTCAAAATAAACATTTATAAAAATGTAGTTTTTTCACTTTTATTCAAAATTATTCTTATTAAATTTTCAACTATATAAAAAAATCTTTTTCCGAATTTTGTCGCATTTCTATTGTACCTACTTTTTTAAACGAAATACGTAAACTAATGGAACGGCCCTAGGAGATTCAATGCCCCAAAGCAAAAACACTAGAAAGTAGGTAATTAATTTTATGAAAATTGCATTGTGCATGTATTGTATCATGCATTCGAGCAAAGCTAAAATCTGGCAAAGGAAACTTTCTTTTATAATATTGACTGTGCGGAGGGTAAAACATGTGTGCGGAGACATTTTGTTAGGTGTGCGTGCGCACACGCGCACACCTTACAGGGTACATTGATTACCACTATAGCCCTTTTCGCTCTATTTTATATAATGTCAATTTTATACAATAATTAAAATCTTCTGCAAGTCCATATGGTGGTTACCAAGAGCGTACATATACTGGCTAAGGCGAACTACTGCTTGAAAAAAGTTGGCCAATTGCGTTCAGTGAAATTGATGCGTATGCCTTTTCAATTTTTTCTTGAAACGCAGCCAGCGTAGCCAGTTTTCTACGATACACAGCATCTTTTAATGTTTCCTTAAAATCATCCCCTTACATCTGTTGAAACCACTCAGGATAGTGCAAACTCACGTCTCCATTGTCGTTAAATTTCAACATTCTTAAATTTTAAAAACAACCAACGATAACCGTGTCCCCGCCATTTTGTTATAGTATCCTGCCAGTCACGTGGTGAGCGGGTAACGACATCTTCTGATGTAACGTCTTATTTACTTTGTCTTGCTTTGTTCCCAACTGCTAAAGTTTGTATACTTTTTTATGCCCCTCTTCTGTTTGCATACGAAAAGTACACGTACCCACCGTTATATTTTGTATTTATTTTGGATGCAGTCCGAGCGTTGCACCATCGCGTTATGACATTCTCCTCACAGTCAGGCAGACGTTATATCGTCCCGTTTGACATACATAAAAATAAAATTTATGAGAAAAATAAAACTCAAGTACCCAATGCGGAAATCCGCAGAACCTGCGATATAAAACACACTGGAAGATGGAGCAGACAGATAAGGTGTTTCTGGAGGGACCATGTTGAGAGAATAGAGCAGACGAGACTTCTCAGAGCTCTCATGCGCGGGATCCCAGAGGGGCCACCAGGGAGACCACCAAAGAGATGGAGAGAGAGCTGAACGTCCTCGTCACAAGACCAGGACTGACCTGTCAACACAGATCAAGGATCTAACAAAAGAAGAAGAAGAAGAAGTGGAAATCATCTAGGAAGCTAGAAGCGCTACAAGAATTATATGGCCATCAGAAGTAAATAAGTATTAAAATGCGCGAGGATATGGTAGATAAGGTAGGGGCGCTATGGTGTTAAGGATTTGGTGTAGTTATTGTGACCGACTATATACCTTATAGGTATATGCGTATATATATTAAAAAAATATATATACGCATATACCTATAAGGGTATATACATTTATAATTTATTTTTAACTATATATAATGAACTATTTTGAGTAGCTTCAATCCACAAAGATAACTGCACTATAAAAGAAGTATTGTAAACAATATTTCCTAAATAAATAAATGTTTTATATAGGTATAGCTAATACGGCGAATAATTTCAATTTATTTCGAAGACGATTTATATATAATTAAATCGGGAACAATACTAATTTCAGATATACGTTTCTTTTCACAAAAATAAATCAAACATTTTATCATATCATTATGATATAACAGATGACAGATGATATTTGTCGTATTCGTTTTTACATTTACCATAGAAAAGACATAAAATGTACACCGAAAGTTTGTGTGGAATTTGTAAAAAAAAACATTTCTGTATGATGTGCGCTCTGGCATAGGAACTTTCGAAGAAGGACGCTATTACACAAAACTCGCAGCATTAAAAATACATGTTTTTTTTCTCGACTTGACTTTTAATCTGTGGAACAAATTGGTTGGCGAAATAAATGAAGAATTGACATGAAATTAAGCACAGAAAAGTCGGAAATAAAACTTCTAGCCGTAGGACGAATTACGGCTAGAATTTTTAATCAACTTTTTCTTAAGATAAGGATTATTTAATTAATATTTGTTTCTCAGAATCTTTACTAATGCACAGCTTTTTTGCTTGTATGCGTTGTACGCCACTGGGTGTAGTGTTTGCATGATCAGTGTACTGTTATTATGTAGTGTATGTTACAATGTAGAGATCAGTGTACTGTTAATTGGGTTATTTACGTTTTGTTTGAGAGTATTGCAGGTTATTATTAGCCATTTCAGAATGTCTTCGTGGGTTTTTAGGCAATTGTAAAAGAATAACTAGATATTTTGATATTTTCGGAGCATCGTTAGGATTTCAAGGGTTTGATATTTTTGGTGCTTAAACATGTTTATTTTGCAAATGATTTGTTTGTTGTTTGAATAATATCGTTCAACCTTTTGGACGCCCACGTTTTCGGGCGAATGGAATTTGTTGATGGTGTTGCCTACGTAATATGGTACCTATATTAGATACCGGGAATGAATCTGATGGATGACTAAAAACGATGATGGAAACATCAATCATGCGATGTTACAACCTCTGTACGTCCTGTGTGATAAAGCCTATGCTCCAGGCTCTACGTGAGGAGTGTGAGGAAATTTAAGGATTGGAAGTTAATAACGATTACTGAAGTTTCAATAATCTTTAATCAAGGATAAAATAGAGTTTATGTGTATACAATTATATGTATGTAATGTTTGATAAATACAAAAATCTTGGAGGATTTTTATAGCACGAAATTTTCATTAGTACTAGAGGAAAGTACGTTTAGAAAACACCCTATATGCATAACGTATTACTAAGCTTCGCCTGAGATATCAATTTATGTATTAATATCATATTTCCTTACGTTTTAATGAAAATGCTGAAAAAATTTAATGATTTCAAGAGAAAACGAAAAAAATAAAATCTAAAATTTTTTCCAATAATTGCGAGCAATCGAGAATTTCAGTAATTATATTTAAAAATAATTTTTAAAATAATTTAGAAAAACAAGAAAAAAAATCATTTCATTCTGATATTTTGACAGTTATACAACACCCTGACGATGGAAAGGTTTTTCTGAAACATGTTGGCCTAAATAATTAAATAAAAAAGTAGATATATACAAATAATATAATCAATATTTTTTAATATTATATATCTATGAGTATCTAAATAGAAGCTTTAAAAAAAGTTTTACGCGGGGTATTTTAATCATATGTTTTACATGTTTCCATTTTTAGAATCTAAAAAAATAAATAATATTTTATCCTGAAAAACTTATAAAGTTTTTGAATAATAATGCGACTTTTGACCTATCTATACCTATAAAACTCAATGTCTGTCTGTCTGTTCTCTATACAAATCCACACCGTTTGTCCGATTCGATTCAAATTTTGCATACTTATGCTTTGGGATCCGGCGGGTAACATAGGCAACATTTCTCACCTATTATCATATCCCTTCCCCCCCCTACCATATTTTCGATGCAAATCTATACCGTTCGACCGATCGGACTCAAAATATGGAAGCTTATTTTTTAGGATTCGGCAGGTAACACAAGCTATATTTCCTCCCTCCCCTTTTACCTTTTCTCCTCCCCCTGATATATGTTCGATTCAAATCAATACCGTTCGAATCAAACCTTTGTTTCCCCCCACAAATTTATTTTCAACTTAATCCTTAACCCGTGCAACGCCGGGTACGAACAGCTAGTTCTATATAAGGTTAAATAATATTTGAAAATGTTCCATTATTTATTGTTCGATGAAATATTTTTTGAGGCCTCGCCGATAACGAAATAACGCCTCCAAGTAGATTTCACTCATCAAACTACGCAGGGATGGTTTTAAAAAAAAACTTTCCCGAGAGTTTTCTTTTCCCAATATCAGGAGAGGCCAACTGCTTCATGAAAAAGGGCAATTACTGTTAATTTGAAAAGTTGGGCCCATCAATCACTTGAGGCTGTAAAGAAGGATGGAGCCAAAAAGCAACACAATAAAAAGCAGACCCGACCCACGTGACTTCTGGTGGAACATTCTGGATGAATGCGAAACCGCACGTCATCGCGCTGCGAACACAATACACAATGCAAAACGGCGGTCTCAAAAATTCAGCAAGGGAAAGTTAAGCGAAAAACTCACGAACGCGAGTCAGAGTAATGAATGAACAGTGATGTACAAGATACCCCACACAAAGTATCTGGAATACAAAATGCGAGGTACTTTAAAATCAAGTATTTCAAGTACCAAATACAAATAACTTTCTGGAATTGTTTTCTTCTTTTTTTAATTTTTATATATATATTTTTATTTTTTTATATTTATTACATTAAACATATGCCAAACTGCACAGCAGTTTTACGGCATGGTTGAATTCAATATTTGACAATAATTTTTATTTTATAATGAAGATAGTAGGTCATTATCGAGTGTTGCATGTTTTTTTTACAAGTGATACATGATATGTAATTATAAATTAATGTAAGATTAGGTGCATAGTTTTAATATATATTCCTTTAGCTTGTACTTTTTTGAAGCCAATGGAGTTTTTTTGTCTTGCATCATCTCAAAGAATTTTTAATCTAATTTAATAAAATCTCTTTTTCTTTCGCCATGCAGGTTGTCAGTGATTGGTATTCTCATTGTTCGTCCTGCCGATCTGGTTGCATAGTTATGGTGCGTCTAAAATACTAGATACAAAATACGCATCTTCAAAATGCTTTTTAGTGATAAAATTCTTTTGTAAGAAAACACATTTTGTTGAATGTAAGTTTATTTTTTTTCAATTGAATTATTTACGAATAAATCGCGTTGATCGCGCAAATGTGACAAAATAAAATATTATATTTTTAAGGTTTTAATTGAGACTTGAGTAAAGCCAGTTCTTCAAACATTTTGTCGCTCATTTTTCTTCGATGAGGTCTCATTATAGGTACATCATTGGAAAAAAAGTATCTTAGCTATCTTAGTATTTACAAAATACTAAGATACCAAAAGAATGTATCTAAATACAAGATACAAGATGAATATTCAAAAAAGTATTTCAGATACAAGATGAAAATACGTATTTTGCATCTTGTATCTGTATTTCAAATACTTGTATGTTAGATAAGTCACATCTCTGTGAATGAATGGCTTAGCGGTTTAGCGGCTTTCAAGCACAGCGCCAATTTTTTCAGAACATGATTGTTACCCGATGAATCCTACACAATCATCATAATTTTAGGCGAAATTGAAGATTTCCTCTGCAATCGAAATTTGTCTCAACACTATTGGAAGGTAATGAAATGCTATATGTTAATGCCGGGTCATTAAAGGAACCACCGTAATCAAGTTGGAAGAGATTTTCTTGTTTTTCTTCAGCGATCCTCGATGCGAAGATGACATCTGCCATGTTTTAATTACATATCTGAGCGTGGCTAAGGAGCCCTATTCTAGGACCGCACACTGTTCCACCAGTTGTGCACAAGCATCCAGTGGGTAGAGGGGTTTTAAGAGATGGGTTTGCCTAATTTTCTTTCCCTTTTCTCCTTTTCTCAGTAATCGCGATTTGCAATTGAGATTTGAGATATGCTAAAGATCACCTTGGTTAAAAATGTTTTTAGGTTTTCACGGTCGTTCAGAATTTTTTGGTTTGAATTTTCTGGAGTGTTGGGTGTTTGAACGACCTTTCTGTACGATGTTCCTAAAGGACTATAGCGATGACATGTACCTTACAATCTTCTACGCCAGTGATTCTGGCGTGGTTTGCAAAAGTATTGATAGTTAGCCTGACGACAGATCGGATACTTCTACTTCTATCTAACAGATTTGTACCACTTCACGAACACTCTGCCAGCTGACGTGTGCCAAACAAAAGAGTGTTTGCAATTAATCGTGTACTCAGAATTTAGATATAACATAAGTAAATTAAGGTTAAGGTTTTGTATTATGTCTCGGAACCAGATAATGTATTGCACGCGCGGTAGGAAAGTTTTGCATCAAAAAGCGCACTCCCGAGAATTGAATTGCGGTGTTAGCTGGCTGGCGATGGCAGAGCGAATGAAGGCTGCTCCCGGCGACTGGTGGTCTTCCGCTCCGTAGGTAGTTCTGCACCTTCTGGAAGTTTCTCCCGCCGAGCCGCTCCTACTGGCCTTGAGATGGCGCTAGTGCATAGTTTTCATCCTTTAGTCTGCCACAGGACTTTTTGGGACCAGCAAAGGATCGATATCTCCTAGAAACGGACGGTGTTTATATATTCGACTACCGAGACTGCGATAATATGTATGGAGGAAAGCCCGAAAGTCATCATGCACGTAATATCAACTTGTCTCGCATTTACTGATGCATACAACTTAAATCTCTCAGGTTTGCACTAGAAAACTTCTCACTTGTCGGTATGTACTTACTTGATTACTATAGCTGGAATACGCTAGCCACACTAATAGTCGCTTTGTATGCGGTCTTGTCAAATAACTCTGAAACACTGGTTGCGCAGTAACCGATCGATCCCTTTTTATAGGTAATGTCGCTTTCTTGATATTTCCAGAGTTTATGAGAATAATTCCAGATTCGTGTGGACCATTTTAGAACCTTCTAGTATCCTCCGATTTTAATATAAAAGGTGTAGAGTGGTGTAAAATCGTCGATTATGTATAATTCTTTCTGATTCTACCAACTCGTGGCGATTGGCTCAAATTCATTTCTAAAATCCATCGATAAAATGTTTCGTATGAAATTGTGAGATCGATCCAGACACTATCAGAACAGTTATAGATCTTAGATTAAGGCGTGGTCGTGATTTCTTCCCCGTGACTGCGTGGCTGGAAGCCTGGTTGCCGGAGTGGGGAGGGGTAGGTGTCAGGGCTGGGGAGGATTAGTTAGATGGATAATTAAACGAGGCTTCTTCTCCCACGGCTACGTGCTTCGCTCCTGTTGGCTTTATTAATAAACATGCGAGAGATGGTTTCTGTGGTGGAAGTAACAAACGGAACCATGTTTGTATATCGTGCGCTACGAATAGCTACCCTAAAATACACACACCTTCAATAAACAGAGGGAATTCTAGCAAATTTTCCACGCCATAACAGCGCAAGCGTTCCATTCCCATATACACATTTCCATGAAATATGAAATTCTGTTAGCGTGGACGAAATGGCTTGCCTTCTATAGTGCTGTTAATATTTTGATACGATTCCTAAATAATTCCCTTCCGGCACTGACTGCAAAAATCATAAACCTATAAAAAAACTATTTTTTTCATCATTCAAATAGTAGTGTAAGCGTTAAGGGTGATCCTAAGGCCTTAATCAACAATTAGTGATTTAAAGGTTAAGGTACGCCTAAAAAGCGAAATTTTTAGTACAAAAAAACACTTTCAAGGCGTACCTCAATCTTTAAATCATTAAAGTATTGACTCTGAATTCAGGTCAATACTTTAATGATTTTACTTTAATGTGCCTATCAACACAATAAAATATTCTGAATGTAAAAAAATGGCCTAAAAAGGAGTTCAAAAAAATTTAAATGATATTTCAGGCGTATTATTGTGTAATACTAATAATTCGGAAGAATCTCATTAGACATATAAAGGATATTGTTTTAAAAAATTCCAATTAAAAATAGATATCTCATTAGTGACATGTGTGGTAAAAAATGGAATGTAATAGCTTTGGATGCTGGTCGCGCTAATGATAATTACAACATATATGTGAAAAGGGTTGTAAAACTTAAATATATAAACAACTTCCAAAAATATGTGATAGCTGTGGTATTCTATCATGGTGAACGTTACATTGTGTAAAGTGATCACTTGAACCAGCCGTACGATAGGTCGTAAGTCCTATGAATACCCAACGACTTCTATACCATAAAAAAATTAATTTCGTCTCCATGAGACGTCTATAGTATATATTGTTTTCATATTTCTTATTACAAAATAACCTCAAAAATATAATTTATATTAGTATATAACCAATAAAAATTACTTTTTTGTTTACTGGTTTATGAGACGTAATCCGTCTCTTCGTCAAGACTACCATTAAACTAGAATGTAAATATCACTACACACCATAACCATAGTATTGTTTACATACCAACACCTTCACAAAACACTAAGTAAAGGCTAACATGCACTTTGGTTACATACGAACATAAATAACATTTTGAATAAATGTCTGATCACAAAGTTAATGCTTAAAATATTACTTATAAAATAATCTCATGTAAAAATATAAGTTCTTGCACTCATTTTAAAGAAAAATATATCAAACACAAATGTATCACCTTTCATTGTAAAACAGAACCTACTCGTAATAGAAAGTCACGCAAAGATGACCATTTTCTAGGTAGTAGAACTAACGATATACGACTATGACATTTTTAACTCAAAAAGGTTTTTTTTGGAAAATATTTAATAATACAAAATTATTACAAAAATATTTATGGAAAAGAATTAGGAATGTTTGATTTATATATCGCTAGGATATTAAAACCACTAACTAATGTAAAACTAAAGTTCCGACATGTCAAAGTACTGAGATAGATATTGAAACCACTGATATTTTATACGAACCGTGTTCTATTTTTAATGTTTTGCTGTAGTCGTATTATAGGGTTATCAGGAAAGTGCCAGTGGAGAGGTCGAGCACATACTGATTATTTATTGCGTGGTCGCAGATTGTATGCACAGTACGTCCTAGGTCCCCCGCGGCGTTGGGCACTACCGATGATGCTGTAATACGTCTAGTGAATAGAATACCATGCTTTTATATCCCTCAATTATATTACGCCTTATCAAAAATAGTAAGAAGACACGAAGAGCAAAGGCTGATACAAAAATATAGGTGTGTGTAAGGACGTAGGAATTGTTATAAAATTTATTCTTTGTCTGTGTGGTGTCCATACAAGCTGGAGCTTAGATGATTCAAAATACATAATTCTCTAGGTAATAACGCTAATCTAGATGGTGCTTTTTTCACATATTTAACTCGCGGCCGAAATAAATAAAATTCTCTATATAACAATATTGTTTGTCAGGGTGCATTATTCAGAACACTTTTTCCAAAAACACTAAAGAATTATTAAAAATAAAATAAATAATGATAAATCAGACAAGAATATATTCCTTATATAAGAGAATTGTGTGTAAAACAAAAGACCGTTACATAAACCTTAAACTTTTAATGTAAATATACGTCATTGACAGGTCAATTTAAAAAAAATGTAAAATATATAAAAATGGATTACCGATATACGAGTGTTATTATACTTTTATCTTATTCTTTTTCACGTTAATAAATAAATAGAACTATTTTTCTTTATTCTCTTACATAAGTGAATTCGTTTCTCAGATGTTTAAAACTTTTGACAGGCGGGATCTCTCAGGGGTGGGCAGGGGGGGTAGCATTTTCTAGTGGAGCATTAGAGTGTATCTGACGCTGACGTGCGAGTCTCTTCACTACCCTGTCTGAGTACCGGGTGCTCAAATCCCATCTAAAACTCCATCTGCGCTGGTAGATCCATTGTCGACGACTTTGATGACTGTCGAATATTTTTTATATTTATTGTAACATCCACTAAAATTTGAAATATATATTGTAAGGTGATAATAGAATTCGGAGAAATTTACACACGGTTAGAATCCCTTATAATGTCACTATGGAACAAAACTATCGAAATCTCAGGGACCCTCCACTACATTCTGGAACACACTCTCACGCTTTGAAATAAGCTATAGACATCTCTCGAACGCTGTAGATAATCCCAGAGTACTGTAGGGTGTTCTACAGTATTCCATAGTAATTAGTCTTCACGGTCAGAAACCTCTAAATATACTTTTTTACCAAAGAAGAAACACGAGTTTATTTGCACTGATTTACAATATGCCTCTCTTCCTCTCTCATTCCATAGATGTCGCCTTCAAGCACTAACATTAATTTTTATAAGCAATGTAAAAAGTTTGGGCCGTGACATAAAGATGTCGCTCTAATACACAATGTTGTTCCAAAGAGACATTTTACAAGGGGTTCGGATTCTACCATCTTGCTACAATATTTTCAGTTATTTTTAGTTATTGAATATTACAACGAATCTTGAACCTTAATATTGAACTCTGGAGAAGCGTCTAACTGTCAGTTAACTTTTCAATGACATCACGTGATAAATGACGCGCGTCTATTGATGTGGCTAGAGATGGGAACTTGAATAGCGAGGACAAGGTAAGTAATCGTAATTAGTGATGTAATTAAGCAGTACTGATTAATATTACTGCTTTTGTTACTGACATGTTATTAACGACGACGAAGTGATTTTGTACAGATCGTGGTAAGGGAACCTGCCGGATGTATAGTGTGGGGGCCTATCTCGCTAGATATTTTGGAGATTTCCAAAGAAATAATAATATTGTGTGATTTTGGGGAATCAGAACGCAACAACAATCTCAATCGATGACAGTCGATAACTTAACTTGTATTTTTTTTATTATTTTTTTTTTATTTGTTCATACAACAGTATGTTCAGAATATAATTTGGCGATTTACCACTTAGTTTTCACCACACATTTTAAAGTATTTTCTGCAGTTTGTATAGAAGAAAAAAGCAGAAAGAAAAAATAATTATGCAAGATAGATATTGTAAAAGACAACATAATATTAAAACATAAAAAGCATAAATTAATATATGATTAAATCAGAAAGGATTTGTAATGTTGTGCAATAATCAAATAATTTTTGCAAATATATATTTTTTAAATTTATATTAATATCAGATCTTAATTAGTTATTCAACTTCCCTTGTATAAATTTTCTTTTTTGATTTTTTCTATACACTCAATTAAAATTTTAGTATACGTTGTATCCTGACGAAGGGAAGAGAATTTCTAATAAATAATGGCTTTAAATAGGTTTTTTTTCTTTTTTACTAATTATAACGTTACCACAAAGATATTTTGCTATCCTTTCAGAAGTCTATATATTTGTATCATTAAAGCGAAGATATTGGTGGTAGATAATTTCTTATTGGATTCTTTGGATGATAAAATTGATAAATGTGGTTTTTTACCGACTTAAAAAACGATACAAATAATTATTTTGTACAATATTAATAACGTCACTATTGACGAATTGCATAATGTTTTGGAAGTCAAGAAATGTCTGTTAAGAAAACGTAGACCAATGAAAATAGACCTGAATATCGTATACGTACTAAGCGTTTCCTATATGTCCTTAGCAAACAAGGTATTGCTAATTATATGTAAACATAATCAGTAATGTATATATTAAGGCCGCTGATCCTCGTCAGCCATCTTGTAGAGCCTCTAGCCATGTCGGTAGGAGGGCAGAGTTTCAGAATGTAGATTATCCTTTCAAAGACACGTATCACACTTCTTCTTCTTCTCGTGTTTCGATCTATTCAACTTACGCTGGCTATCATCACTTTATTTAACTGTAACTGGTTGCGGATATTTTATACGAACCGTATGTTTTTCCGAAAAACGATTCTCGACGTTTAGTTGAATTCTTATTCAACATCATCAGGAGGACGACCTTCATCTCTGTCACTTCATCAGATTTGACAAGACAAAAAAAATCTTATCAACAGAACCGCACCTTGTACCCAGATTAGTGAGAGAGTCCATTGAAATATACAAACATTCCAATTTCAATAGAGATGATAGTTAAAAACTATCAAATATTTGGCGCTCTGTTCTTACGACATTGATTCAATCCTTGGGAGACGTCGCAGTAAAGTCCGCAGATGTAACTAGTACATATTGCACACTGGCAACCTTTATTGTAGAAGAAGTGAACACTCCACAACAAAGTGCATATAATTTACGCCCTCGAAAGCAGCAATCAGTCCGCCCTCTATCTTCGTGGGTAAAGGTCTTCCTCCTGATGACGTTGAATAAGAATTCAACGAAATGTTGAGAATCGTCTCTCGGAAAAACATACTGTTCGTATAATATATCCGCAACCAGTTACAGTTAAACATGTCTAACGACCGTAATAATAACCTTAACTCTTTAATATCATCACTTTATTTACTTCCCACATGTAGCTCTACAGTAGATTGGCCAAACCACAGGTTTTTCTAATACAATGTTTTCCTTCCTCCAGAGCTCATTTCTTTACCTGCATTATGAGGTGCGAGTTTTGAATTTTTATTGTTCTATTTCGTTTTTTCTTTATTCGTCCGAACCATAACATCTTCATTCATAACTTTGTCCATCCAGCTTGTTTTTACTCCGTTCTTTTAACTCGTAGCGTCTGCTTGCTTGCTTGTCTGACGAAAAACTTGAATCGATTTTTAACCCTTTTCCCGTGATCAAATCGAGCTGAAACTTTGCAGGCAGACTCATAGCGATGATAAAAATTATCATAAAAATTAATAATTATAATAATAATAAAAATAATAGTTTTTATTCATATCTTATTTTTTTAAATTGTATTACACTTCGAATGTCTAACTAGGGACTACCTGTTTGAAGGCAGTCGACTATATTATAGCATAATTTTGGATTTTTAGAAATTTTAATGGTTTTTTCAAATTGGAATCGCGTGTATACACACGAAACCTGATTCAAAGCCAAAGGAGGTATTGTAAAAAAAATTATTGGTTAGTTTTTTATATTCTTGTGTAAAACCACACCTCGAATGTTTCAAGTCGCCTTAAAGAGTCCGTGCTTCCACTTCCCGAAATAATGTCGAGAACCAGTAGCATTCGCTCTCGTAATCCAGATCATGACTGAAGAAAACCTTCGTCATGCGGACAAAGTTTGCAGATTTTTTTAACACAATAGTCCCATCATTTGTATTGCATTTGTATTTGCAATCCAAGTATACAATTCTTTGTAAATTCTATAATTTTATTTAAGCAATTTAAAGACTCTCATTTGTTTAAGTTATATTAAGTTCTAACCCAAAATACTCACTACTTGTATTAGCAGAAGATGAAAATCCTCGTATTACTTTATAAAAGTACCGTATCATCTGCAAAATGCATTTTTTTAAATAGAGATCCGAACACGGAATACGTGTCTAATTGATATTCTTACTATTTTCAAACTAAGCAAAACGCTTGTGCTATGAAAATAGGACTAAGTTGCTGGTCTGGATCGAAATTCGAACCCACAACCTTTGGATCACGAGGCGAGAGTCCTAAACGCAAGACCAACAAGCTACTCGTAATCGAGGTGTTCAGAATCTTCCCATTTATGACCTTGAAATTTAAGCAATACTGTACTTGTAATAAGCTCTTATCTTGCTTATTTTCGTCAATTGTCGTTATGTCTCTCAATTATCTAAATTCTCACCTAGAATCATAAAAAACGAGAGAAATAAGTTTTTTGTAACGTGTTACTTCCTTAACTATCTTTCAACGTTTTTACACTGTACCTTGTATCAGGACTACTATTTGGGAAATTAGCGACCTATAAATAATATGTATTTTACTCCCTTTCTTTTAACTCGTGGCGTCTGCTTGTCTGACGAAAAAACTTTGGATCAATTTTTAACCCTTTTCTCGTGATCCAATCGAGCTGAAACTTTGCACGCAGACTCGTGGCGACGATAAAAATGATCTAACAAATTTTAGTTTAAATTTTTAAAAATAAATATAGTATAATTTTGGATTTTTCGAAATTTTAATAGTTTTTTCAAATTGGAATCAATACAAATGAGTAATTAGCCCGACGCGTGTATAGACACGAAACCTGATTCAATGAGAAAGGGAGTATAATAAAAAGCGCATTCGGACGCCTGAATTTTTGTGATCGAAGAGTCCATATCCAAGCTTTCGTCGCAAAAAATTCTAAAATTCTAATTTTCGAGCAACATTATAAATAGTGAATAAGACGACTTAATACATAACATTCAATTAATAAAAATATTTCCTACCAAGTTTTCCATAGAACCCACCGGTGCAATGTTATATTTTCAAACCAGAGCCAGCTCCGTCGGGGCGTATATTATTAATACACCCGTTAATGTCACGTAAGAATGAGGGTTGGTCGGTGGAGGGGCTGACTGTGTGTCTCCGTGCAAAGATTCGAGTGCCGTTGTATGTTTATCTGATGCAAGCGGAGCCAGAACGTGCTCAACTACCAGGTCCCGAGACAGGGGCACTCCTGTCATCGTCCCCGTCCCGTTCTGATGAGTGAAGTCGTTCGAGAGTATTTCAAACTTTCTGTACTGAATAATTATTCATCTTCTAGGTTACACGGGTTACAATTATTATACAAGTACTTTTGTATTTGTAAATTAAGGGGGGGGTGGGGGGGGGGTAAGGTTTTTAACTTTTTTTTTGCATTTTATTTTTAATTTTTTAAATGAATGTATAACATCGCAAGAATATTGTGTCAAACTTTCAAGTCAATCGGAGCAAAATTGACGAAATTATAAACATTTGAGCGACACTCAGACTGATTTTCTATACCTGCTCGGACAGCTAAGAGACGCGCTCACCTGAGGACTACCGGACGTGCTATTTGTATTGGAAGAGTTTTGCGTAGACAAGGACAAAAAGTTTCGTTTTCAAAGTCGGTGTCCATCATAACTTCAAAACCACTGCACCGATCTTTACGAAATTTTGAACACTATTTTTGTACATAATTTACAAGTTAACGCTGGAGACTTTTTTTTCAAATTTGTTATTAATTTTTATTTTTTAATAACAAATTAGTCGATATTTTTCGCAAAAAATCGCGTTTTCCCTTCAAAGTGTTCCAAAAAATTGAAATTTCAAAAAACCCTCCAACGTTACCTGAGAAAACCTATTATCTAACGAATGAACTTTGATTTTTTGATTTCAGATGATCTAGCACCAAGTTATGATGGACACCGCAATTCTACTTTTTTCCGAGACACGTCCGAATAATTGCTGACATTGCCGTATTTTTTAATATTTCGTCTTGAAAATTTTACACAATATTCTTCAAATGTCATAATTTAATATACCATTGGTTTTAATAAAGAGATTTTAATTGTGTCGTCACAAAAAACTCACAAAACATGCCTTTTTTTGTACGAATTAACCTTACCCCCCCTTAACAACAGTTTTCCTGTGGATGTGTATTTTTGCCTTTGCTTTGGGAGCAAGTGAAAAGCATACAAGTAAAAAACGTGCTCTTCCATGTTCCGAGAAATAGAGCATTCCATACATAAAATACATTTTTATATCACGCATGCAAAGCTTTCAATATTAATTGTACCGATAATGACCTCTTAGACATTGGTCTTACTGAATTTAAAAAAATGCTTTAGATTACACATACTAAATCGACTTTGTCTTATATTACTCACTCACTCACTATATCTTATCTTCTCTTCCTCCACCTCTATCCTGACTCCTACCTCCTCATCCCTTTTCTCCCATTAATTAACACATATCTTGATATACTTCTTCTTTTTTTACATTCAATCACTTACTATTATGCAGTCTTAACATTGTTTGTGCTTAGTATTATTCATTAATTAATTCAAAATAATTAACTTATAAATATCTTATCTAACTTTGTTCATCATGAACACTATGCTTTTACATTACATGTTTAAAAAACTGTCAAGATTCATTAATAAATAAATAAATAAAAATAACAAAGAAAGCCTGAGGGCGCGCAGTGGAGGTCCGCCCGATCCCAAGGACGCTCGTAATAAACCTATATAAGCCGTCTTAGGCAATTTAACAAGATCGCTGACGAGGCATCAACTGAGACTGTAATATTGCAAAAAAATTAATTTGAGAAAATTTTCATGTGCCGTCTATCGTGCGGCAGTGCGTGGTTCGATTTTCCGCGAGGGAGATTTTCATTCAGTCTGAAAAACATACTTTGCAGGGGTTATATGATACAGTGTATGAGACATACAAAGTATTTTTTGTTGTCATAATTCAAAATACCATCAAAGTTCATAACAAATATCTGCACGCCTTGCCTAAGTAAACGTACAGTCATACTTTTAAAACAATTTAATTAAAGCTCTTTTAGCTTGTTAATGGAATTTCACAAAATTGCTGAGCATTTTTTTTCGAAATAATGAGACATCTTCACAGAAATTCGTTCGCGTCGTTGACATGTTTATTCGCCCGAAATGAAAATGCCTAAAATATTAAGCGAAGGAAATCAAATTAATTTTAATGGAGGCATAATTTTATACAAAAAGCTTCCGCGGTTTTATTTTGGTTATGGCACAATTAATTAATTTGATGCTTTGTTATTACTTTTCATCGGTAATATATCGGATATTTTAAATGATTAATTAAGTGCTAAAAATAAAGGAGTACTATTGTGTATTTTTAACTAAATAGGTAAACAGTTTATTTATACGGGGGTTGAATAAGTTTACAATATATTTTAATTAAATACACCCAAAAATAATGAGAGCTTCCACATGTTTTCATTTTGCAGGTAGATCCCTTAATGTGTATTTTAACTCTAACCTGGAGGGTTGATTATTTTGCTATATATTAAAGTGTTTCTTGTTTTCTGGTGTTTCTAGATGGTGAGACGGTCTTTCCTAAGGATCCACGTCGGGAAGAAAATCCAGAGGATCTGAAGAAAGGATGGAGGGAGGCGGAGGCTCTACTCTAGGAGTACTTGTTTGATCTTCGCATTTGTGACGACCACACTGCCGAATCTGAAGTATTCGGGACAGACTAGAGAAATTTAGATACAGCCAAACAAATGGCTCGTACTTCTGAACCTCGGAATTAAAACTTTAGAATTTCGCGTTCTTTTTTGTGTTTATTTATTTATTATTTTATAAAACCCTGATGTGAATTTCGTGCCGGGTTAACAGTAGCCGTGACAATGGGGTCCGTTAATATTGTGCTCGTTTTATCCGTTCTCGCGATCTTGTCCAACGCCTCGACGCTGCCCTCTGGGGAATTGGTTCAGAATGTCTCAAAAGCAGATGTGATTTCAACGTCAACATTTGTGCCGTCAACGTCGTCGGTGAGACCCTTGAGGAAAACGACGCTACCAGCGACGACGCAAGCAATCTACGAAACCACCACCGAAAAACACGTTGTCAAATTAGGATCGACGGTTGCTTTGGTCGCGAAAAAGCCAAGAGTTACAACGCCTGTTGAAATAGACACGACCAAAGTTGTCGTCGTTGCAGTAACCACAGTGAAGGCAACGGAGCTGCCTCAGAAAATAGCGGATGTGACGCAAACAACTGTTGAAGTACGAGATAAACCTACAACAGTAGAAGAGACTAAGACATCGAGTGTTAAGCAGTCTACTGAAGCCGCTACCTCGACCACTACAGAAGCCTCTCCAGCGGAGCACGGCTATCCTGCACGAGCTCCGACCAGGTTGGACGAGAGGCTTCAAGCATTGGATTGTGACATACCCCTGCTGCCTGCAGAATCCAGGCTGTGGAGGGGAAATGAAACGCACGAGCTCATGCTGCCAATAACGGTAAGAATTTTTAATTACCACAACAATTGTTTGTATATATTTTATCTTTATTATTTATTAATTAGGGAGTAAGACAGGGTTGCTCGATGTCACCAGCATTGTTCAATTGCTACATACAATAGGTTATCAACGAGGTGAGAGAAGAAATGAGAGATTGGCCCTGCGAGGCGTGAGAACCCAAGGACAAAAAATTGACATGATTAGATATGCCGATAATATTGCACTGCTTGTGGTGTCAAAATAAGAATTGAACGAGGCTCTGAAAAAGATGGAAAATATTTTGGCAGATAAATACAACATGAAAATAAACATAGACAAAACAAAGTGCATTGTTGCAAATGTTGTTTTGAGTGGCGTCGTTATCAAACAAGTGAAGGAATTCACATATTTGGGTAGCCAAATTTCCCATGATGGCCATTCAGAGGCTGACATCATAAGCAGAATACAACAGGCAAGAGTCGCCTTCAACAAAAAATCCAAAATTCTTGAATCCCCCAACATATATTTAAAGGTTAGGAAAAACTCTTGTCTGGAGTGTGCTGATGTATGGCATAGAAACATAGACCATCGGCCAGAGCATGTCCGGGAGGCTAGCGGCCTTTGAGATGTGGTGCTACAGGCGCATGGCGAGAATCCATTGGTCAGAACATATCCGAAACGACGAGGTGTTGAGCAGGGTGGGCGAAAAGAGGCAGTGCCTTAACAGAATCCCCCAACAGTGAGTAATTTATATTGGCCATAATATAAGGCATCCGGGCCTGCTTTTAACCATAGTCGAGGGAAATGTTGAAGGCAACAATCGTAGATGCCACTCGAGATTAAGCTACGTAGACCAGATTATCAAGAAATGGAGAGGCTGGCAGGTGACAGAGAGGAGTGGAGAAAGCGAGTGCTTGTTGCAGACCAATCCTAGGATTGCGACCCAAAAAAAAGAATTTACTCGTTAGGTAATACATATTATATTTGTCCACGAGATGATGCTGAAAAGTGTTTTCATTTGATCGACCCTATTTCAAATGTCTTCTCACAGCTTCTTTAATAAAAACGGGGGATTTTATTAGATTTTTGAGGACTGCAATCGACGGAATTATTTCGCCTTTGACGGAGAGTGATTGATTTTTTGATGAAATTTTCAAGATTTTTGTCGCCGGCTTTCTTCCAATTGATTTTTATTTGACGCGCACTTTATTGTGAGGCGGGCTGCTTCAGATATGTATGAATTTATGGAGAATAGATGGCGTAATATTGTTTTGAAACCTTGAATTATCTCAGGATACGTACTACAATGTATTTGCATAATAATGGTTCAATTGCCCAATACTGAATTCAGTGTGTCGTAGATTTACATATATAACACGCGTAGGTACTCAAATCTATGGATAATCATGATCTGCCGCTGGTTTCTCTATTGGAAATATAATGACATGAAAACAATGATTAGACGAACATGATTGTATGGTTGGTGTTTCTCTTCATTGATTTGTACCTTTAATTTTTCTTGGATCACCAAAACATAATCCTTCAATAGTTAAATTAAACAGTAGGGATATTTCATTTTTTTAATATAAAAATCTTCACTTTGGTCTAAAATTACGTCTTAGAATTTTTTTTATATATTAAGAGTACCTATAAAAATGAGTTTTAAATTCACAATTTTTAATTTTACTAGTCACGCCCAGGTGCGTTCGTTCACATGGGTAATTTGACATTTAGATTTCGCGGTGCAGGACGTTTAAGAGATGGCGCATAATCCCTAAAACAGATAGCCCTAAAACAAAACAAACGTTAAGTTATCCACATTTTGTGAATAACTTAACGTTTATTTACCTTTTAGAGCTTTCTGATTGACTTAATTCATTAATTTCAAAACTGGCAAACTTGAAACGACAAAATTGACAGCATTACAATGTTATACAATGAGTGTCTATAATATTTCATATTTCAGAATACGGCCGAATGTCTGGGAAAACGGGTTAAAAGAATCGTATGGTACCTACCCTGATATACAAATACTACGGCACAATACCGAATAAAGACAACGCATTCATTCATATTCGACCAATCATATCGCGTTTTAATGGAGTCGTATTTTTAAAGATTTTTATAATTAAAAATATAAAATAAACATTATCCCTACATTATCCATACTGATTCACAGAATACAATTAATATTTTTGAATCTATTTTCATAGGTATTTGTAATATCTGAAATTTTTCTATTGATTATTTATCAATAATAATGACAGTCATTAAGTGAATTAATATCGATATATGAAACACGTGAAATAGTTAGAAATAGTTCATCATTACTCACGATCAATCTCTTTTGAAATGTGGTGTTTGAGGCGAAGAAAGAATGATTCATTAAAACCAAGATGGCGCAAACGATTTTTATGGTTTGAGAAATACCTACACAAGCTTTTGATTTTAACGCCATATGCATAAACTGTGATCGCTCTTAGTACCGTGGCTGTCAAAAAATCTCATGTTAGTTATTTTTTTATAAAAGCGTATTTTTATTATTATTTTTAAATATAATAAATAATAGTTTCTACTAATTCTTAGTAACATTTATCGTCACTTCTCTGTCAGCGATAATATCTTGTTATCAGTATTTGACCGACTTCCGGGCCAACAATTCTTTTATTTATTTTTTTATTTAATTTAATATAAGGTACAAATACAAATCTTACATATTTACATATTAACTAGACATTTTTTTTAGTACTTTGTAAGTCATGTAGACCTCATCAGTGAAGAGAAGTTCTTGAGTCTGATGAGGGAACCTTAGTTCTTATTTTGTTTATACGTACATATGTGAGTCATTTAATAATACGGTAATATAAGGTAATTTGATAATGAAATGTTGAAGTATTTTAAAAAAAGCTAAAAATTTAAATGATTTATGAATTTAAGTTGGATTTTAGGTAGTTTTTGGTTTTTTTAAATTTGTTCTGAAAGGTTATTGATGCAGCATATCTCGATATGTAGATTATTGTAGTAGTTAATGATTTTATAAATATAGTGGTTCTACATGTGGGTTGTTTTAAATTTACCGTTATTATTTGGTTTCCGTTTTTCATAAGCTTAAAGTATTCCTGGTTTTCTGTAATGTTTTTTCTTCACATATTTTCAATATGGAAACTTGCTTGAAAATATCATCCACGTACATGGTATTGGAAACAATTTAAAAAGATCTTTTGTTGTCTCTCTGATCTCTCTGAAACATGGCAGAGAGACGTATTCCCGATGAAGATACAATAATCATTCATTTATTATACAAACTCAGTTTAATTATTTAAAAAAATATTATTTTATTCTTTAGAAGGAAAGGCGTAACGGCAATATTTTTTACAATTTTTTACTCACACACATTTGAACCTCACATCACCTCAAACCTATTTTTCCTAATAGTACTTTTAAAAGATTTATAAACATCGTCAAAAGAGTTAGTAAAGTATTTTATTTTAATTCCAACAGTGGCGGACCTCGCGATTCTTTATTCGCAATTTCCATTTGCAAAGTGGTAATGGAATGGGGCAGCACGTACTGGGGGAGGGTTCCGACCACTTGGGGCTCCGAAGGGTTCAGTGGTCAGGAGGACCCGCCCCCAGCCACCACTTCCCATCCCCCACTCGTTTATCCTGCACTTTCCGCCATTATTCATCTCATATAATTAATTTACTTTATCAAAAGTTTCTAATTTATTTAAAAATTTGTTTTATAAAGTTAATGCCGTTATTTTGTTATTTTCTTAAAGCCGCGTTTCATCTTTGTGATGCAGGGACTATACATACAACTCCAGTTATTTAAACAATTCACTAGCTGTGCCCGAGCGGCCTCGCACGCGTAGATTTTTAGTACACTGTTTGGATCGTCAAAGAACCTTCTAGAACATTCTCCTTCCATAAATTTCAAGAAATTTATCAAATGTACAGGAACCTTCTAGACACATTCCGCCACTCAGTTTAGAACCTTATAGAACTTTCGGGAATTTTCTAGAACGTTCTCCTTCCAGAATTTTCTAGAGCAGGAAACCTTCTAGACTGACACAGTCGGCGCGCCTATTTTGAACAATATGAACAAAACAATGTGCTAGAAAGCACATTTTCGTCACCCACTCCCACCCACGCACAGCTACCCCCACTAAACTCGCATATTTTCGATGTGACACCAAGGGCTATCCACCACCATAACCACCGGTGGGTGGTTGTGGCTGGTTTTGGAGAAAACTTGGCGGGTAGGGAAATACGGGTTTCTTTTTATATATATATATTGATTAAATTGGGATAGAAATATTTTTTTTTCATTAGTCTTTATTCTTCCTCGGTCCGGTCAACAGTTATACGCGCGCACTCCTTGACATAATTTTTATTTACTATTTTTATATTTTGACATACAACCTCACACACAGGATGTCTCACGGGGGAGAAGTCTTCTTCATATAATTGCAAATAGACAATATTCCTTACACATTGGGTGAAATGCAAATAGTCAAGAAGATAAGCGACATTAAAGTTTGAATTTTTTTCTCAATATATCTGACCTATCTACCTATCGAATATTAACAATTCATTCACTCTGATTTAAGTCGGATAAATTTATTAACACAAATCAGAAATTTGAATCAGATTTTTTTTGTAAGGTGTGTCATTTAATTTCATTCCTGCTTTTGCACTAAGATGTATATCTCATATCGTCAGTCTGGATTCTCGATCTGATTCTTGCAGTGAAAATCTACACTTCATAACCGTAAATAATATATTTGAAAACATATACGCCAATTAAAGAACGTTTACATATATATAAAAAAACGGTACTTGCGAATTTAACGCTGCCTGAAAAATAATGTTTTCTCGGAATTTACTCACCATATCATAGAACCAACCATTAACATGATAACAATGAATAATCTGGAATTGCCAGAAATCCAGAAATAGTAAACACACTCCACCGATTTTCAACCAAACTCTATAAAATTAAGTTAAAAATCAACACCTGTAATTAGGTACTCAATTGAAAATATTTTTTTATTGTTTTGTGACAGTCTATATTAAGTTCTGAACATTATTTACAATTTATTTTATTATTAAGAAATTATTTATTATTAATTTTTCAAAAAAATTGTATAATGAAATTATATCGTATTCATAAAATATTTATACTTTGTACACCAATTTCCCTCTAGGACCATCTATTAGGGTCAATAATGAACTGTTGTTGGTCTGTTTATTAAAGAATAAATAAAAATATGGGAACGGCTGTTTCTTCCGAAACTAGTAGAGAAAAAGAATCCAAATATTGTGTTTATATGTAGTAAAAAGTTTAAATAAAAATTATATTTTAAGTAAAAAATGCTGGACCACTAAATGTCTTTTAAATCATTCAATGATTTTATGTATCCCATTTTTAGCAGAACAATGGAGCCCGCTCATATATATATTCGCGAGAACGTGAAACTGCCTTTGCTGTGAGAAGGGGTTGGACTTGACTGTGTACATTTTAGGGGAGGTTTTGACGTTTAAAAATGTCTCCAACGATTATTAATTGTTGGCTAGATTGAGAATAATATTTTAACAATGACTAAGTTCCTACGCAACATTATATGAAGTGCATTTTGACAAAATATAATAAACCGACTTGTTTACATATCTTTAAATCTACTTTAAGTATAGGGTTCGTATAAAATATCCGTTTTATTTAACACATAAACACATTATTTAACAAGACAATAATAAACTTATTCTTTTTTTAAAAAAATATTAATTATTTTATTTGTATATATCTACTTTTTTGAGTTTTTTTTTCACCAACATGTTTCAGAAATTACCATTCCATCATCAGGGTGCTGTATAACTGTCAAAAAATTCGAATGAAATGTCTTTTGTAGCTTGTTTATCCAAATTATTATAATATAATAATAATAATAATAATAATAATAATAATATTAATAATAATAATAAGAGTAATCAAGAACCTCAGAAATAATATTTTTTCAAAATAATTTGGATAAACAAGGAACAAAAAACATTTCATTCGAATTTTTTGACAGTTATACAGCACCTTGATGATGGAATGATAATTTCTGAAACATGTTGGTGAAAAAAAACTCACAAAAGTAGATATATACAAATAAAATAATCAATATTAAAAAAAAATTTCAATCTACAATGTTGCTAAATCAATTGAACTTATTCATTTTATTAAAATTCTGGCCATACTATAATTATTTTCACCAGCTACAAGCATCGTCGAGAAGAACCTTTACGGGATACCTTATTATTACTCTACTGTTTTGGAGTTGAAAAATATTTTTTTAATGAGAAATATTAACCAATGTTCTTCTACTTAAGCAACACAATCATCATCACTCTTGGCTCTGCAACCCCTGGTCTTGCCCTCCTCAAGAGTCTTCCTCCACTCATCTCGGTTTGGTGCCAGCTCTCTCCAGTTCTGAATATAAGGCAGATGTGTACTTAAATACCTTTAAGTCTAATTAGCTACCATTGGAAATATTGTCAAAGTGATCTTGAAGAAACCTTCAATATTCCCAACAAGGGAACTTTTTAAAATTTTTAATGTCCTAAATTTGAATGAATAAATTTATTATAACTTTGTTTACACCACTTTTTATTAGTTTTTTATAACTACATGTTTCGGAAACAATGTTCCCTTCTTCAGGTTGTGTCTTAACTAAAGATGACAAATAATGTATATTACCCAATGAGTAGGTTACGGAGAAGGCAAAGGGGGTGGGGGGTCGGAGGTTAAGGTGTAAAATGAGATAGAAAATAGAGAACACATAGGGATGACACTTGACAGAGATGAAAGGTTTACTTAGGAATTCTTAGAAGGAGCAAGTTAGTTAAGTGGAAAGATGTTCAAAAGGTGATTGTTTTCATATTTTGTTTGATTATTAATAATATTTGACGTAAGATTAACATTTTTTCTTATTTCTAAATTATTAATCTGCGGACGTTATATTTCTAACCCTAAATTAATATCATATAGGTATATGGTCATATTTTAAAAGATGACTTGCAAACTCAGAATCACTATTGTTATCTGATCCTTTAAGATAATCTTTAACCCTAATTTCAAAGTTCCTTGTGGTTTTTCCAATATAAAAATAGCTACAATCATTGCATTAAAGTTTATAAACTCCAGATTTTTTAGTTGGACTATCTCTATCCTTGTTATTATATATGTATTCTTCAATAAATTCCTAAATATATCAAATTTATAAAAAGAATACTTTACTACAAATTCACAAAATGTACTTTAATAATAATACATACGGATGTTTTAGTAATAGATCGAGATCAGCTGGAAATATTTTGTTCCCCAAATGTGATTTGCCCACAGCCCAACATAATTTCAACATCAAGGAGTAACATTTTTTAATGCTCTTCCCAATGAAATGAACACGTTAAAAAATTATAGAAATTTCAAAACTAAATTGAAAAAAATATTTAAAAAATTAATCACAACAAGGCAATGAAAAAGAATCTTATTCAAAACAAAAAATATATATGTATACTTTTAAATGTTATTATCATATAATATATACCTTTTTAATTTTAATAATTAAATCTAATGCTTGTTATACTTTATTTTTCATAGATTATATTCTATTTCACTATTCTTTTAAAGGTGGGTACGCCTTAATATACTCATTATTAATATATTAAATATGAATCGAATTGAAAAACACCGTTTTTTCCAATATATATTTGATTTAATTTTTAAAATGTTTTCCAGATCACTCTCATTATCAATAGAAATTTTTCAACCGAAATAAAAACAAATATAGACAGTATTTATGGGGATTAGGCGTATGTAATATTAATGAGGGTAAGGGGCGGGGTTACAATGGATAGGAGTGGGGAGGTTGTGGGTGGTATTTGAATGTTAATCATGTTTTTATTTAATTTATTATTATGAATTTCTAAGCTCTCAAAAATATCGTTTTTTCTTCCTTCATTGCAGCTATGTAACAGTGTTAAATTATTTTTTTCGAACACGTGACCCTCCATATTCGCATGTTCCGCCATTTCTTCATATTTCATATTTTAAATATTAAAAATAAATTTCCACAATGTTTCACAAAAAAACTTTCAACATTTATACTCATTTTATTATTCAAATATATGACATTTGATTAATACACAAAAAAAGTCTTTGAGGACCTTTTCGCTCCATCTTAATTTTTGTCTTAATGCGATAATAAAACGTAATTTGTTTGTAACTACAAAAGTTTAGTTGAAAAAATATTTAAATTTGAATGTATTTTTTGCTACCTCAAGGTTGTCGGTATGAAAACACCAGCGTTGCTTAATGTAGAATATTAAATACTGAATAAATAAATAGCGAACGAAATCTTGGCAAACTCATTTCAGATATATGCTAAGATAATCAAGACAAATAGAGGTAATAATATAAAAAGAAATGATAAACATGCTTAATCCACTAGACACTAAAGAAATCCTGCAAACTTTTTTGCAAATTTTGAGTACGGTAATCTTTGGACTACTTCTGCTTATTTTTGCTAAACTTGTTATTTAAGATTTTAGCCAATTTAAAATATAACGCTCACCTTTATGTGTGTACTTATTATAATACGGCCATTTTAGGGAAATGATCTAATTTCGGCCAGATTAAGTGCAAAAGTTTTCTTCTCAAGACCTATAAATATAAAAAGACTGTTTAATCTTAAACGTGTTTTCCTCGGAGATGTTTGTTTTGGTCACGTTTTTGACAAGATTTCTTGAATATTTTACGATATTTTTATATACCCTATTTTGGAGAATGGTTTACGAAATTTCAAAAATAATACGATATTTACCAAGACTACCTACCTACCTACAAGTATACGCATACTTTACCGAAAATTTTTTATCTGTTTTAAAATATTATATCAAAAGTGGTTATTTGTGAATGAAAGATTTGTATTTTTAGAGCTGACCATTTTGTTTTTTCCAAATGTTCTTTTTGTTTGCTTTTCTTTTTTTAAATAGGAATGCGAACACGGAATACGTGTCACATCAATATTCTTAATATTTTCAAACAAAGCTAAACGCTTGTGCTATGAATATAGGACTACATAACTTGCTGGTTTGTAGTGAGGTTCGAACCCGTGACCTTTAGATCACGAGGCGAGAGTCCTAACCACAAGATCATCAAGCTACTCCATTTACATTTACATAAACTAACATTGTAAATGTTAGTTTACGCCAAACAGTATAGCAGTTGTATGGAATGATTGCTTTTTTCAAATTTTCAACAAACAATTTTTACTCTTTTTAAAAAATGCATAGTGTATTTCTGGTGACATTTTTAATATAATTAACAAGAATATACTTTGTAAAAACCACCAATTTGTTGAAATATAATACCAACATGCTTCGGGGCCAATGGTCCCTTCATCAGGATATAACGTATACTAAAAATTAAAAATTTATTGTGAAGTCGAAACAGAATAAAGTTCCGAAATGCATATTATAATAACATTTCAATGACATCTGTTTTAAAAAAAATCTTTTGACGGATTAAAATTCACCGCATTTTATTTTTTCTTCTTTTAAAGTTATATACAGGGTTATTTGGAAAACATTAATAACCTCGCTATATTCCTGCCTTGATTGTGAGTCGAAAATGTTCAAACTATTATGACACAATATCAATAGTTAAGGAGATATGAGACATCAAAGTTTGATTTTTTTTTCAATATTTCTGACTTAGTTTTTGTAAAACATTGGACTATCATTACAGTAACTTATATCGAATATGAAAAAAAAAATAAAAACCTTCGAATTCCAATTGGAAAACATTCCAATTTTTGCAATTTTGCAATTTTTCAGGGTTTTTATCATTTTATTTAACTTGAATTGAAACAAATGAATTTTTCGTAATCGATATGAGTTACTGTAATGATAGTCCAACCTTTTACAAAAAATAAGTCAGAAATATTGAAAAAAAAATGCAAACTTCAATGTCGCATATCTCCATAACCATTGATATTAGGTCATGGTTGTTTGAACATTTTCGACTCATAATCAAGGCAGGAATACAGCCCTGTGAAGTAATTAATGTTTTCCAAATAACCCTGAATATACAACACCTAGTCTAACCAACATGTTAACCACCTTAGGACGAATACTGTAGTTTCACAAATAAAAATTCACTCTACATTCAACACTAGTTTGCCTCCCTGCGGATTATTTCCGTTCCGGCATCCCGGAAATTTGCGACGCAGCACTCCAGGAATGCCGTTACAAATATTCCCTGTTGGCTTATCTAAACTAGCGTGTAAATGACGTCGCTCAACCGCATTCTGTGTGCGGGCGCCATTTCAGAGTGGGCTTTATAAGATGGCCGCGCTGTGAGGTTGCCCGCGGTCAGCTGTTACGTGGGGTCGTGTGCCACCCCATGTGACGTGGTGGGGGAGAGGGCAAAGCGGTCTCGCCACTTGTCCCAGAATTCGGGGCAGACTCCAAGCCGGGACGTGCAGCATCCCAGAGCCGGGGAATGTGCAATAAAGCTTCCTGGGTTTCAGTCCGTGGGATTGGCTTGCAGCAAAGCACATCTCCTTCTCCATTCTGCTCGGTCTACAGCGACGCTCTCCAGCTCTGTGTAAGAGGCACCATTCATATCTTGCAAACTTGCTCGAGATGTTCACGACGAGGGCGCCCTCTGGTAAACTTTCCCTTTACCATTCCCTCCAGTGTCCAGATGCTCCAAATATGCGCCATCCATTTTGCATGCCTACTCGAGATGGTATTCATCATGCGCCTGGTTTTATCGATCCTGCTGAGAACTTCCAATAAAGCTAGAAGAATGAAAAGTCAAACATAGTCCGCATAATACACCAGAATGGTCCTGTCATTAAAACATCAACAGGATCGCCCACTTCATTTAAAAGTTGCACACTACGCGTTGTGATGTGCCTATTCATTACATCATATGCGGTTTGTTACGATTCTTCTGAACCTTAGTACGTAATGCCGCATCAAGCAACTTGTGCAACCTATTGACTCAGATAACCAATGGGAATGGTCAGTTCTTATGTGAAGACTTCACGGGAAAAATCATAAATGAAGAAATGTTCAAAAATGTCCTTAGGTTTTCACGGTCATTCAGAATCTTCCTGATGATGGACCCTGCCAGGACATCAGCCCTGATGATGGACCCTGCAATGGGATCCGAAACGTTGGCCAGAGAGGTCACATATACACGGCAGAATATCCCAGAAAACTATACACAGAAGAAGAAATGTTCATTTAGAGAAAAACAGTTTTTTGTAGTTTCAAAGTCCATTTTATAAAAATATTGAATCAATTTATTACTATGTAAACATATTCTAAGTATGTACGTTTATTAAATGTGTGTAATGTCAAATTGACAACGACGTTTTTTGACGTTCGGTGGGCGTTTATTCCTGTTTCTTGCGCTGGATAAACAGATATAAATTTAACTATTATAGTGGACCACGACGATTTTATCCGATTCGGATTTTTTATATAAAATAATACCCCAAAATGTTAACAGATGGCATTAAAAGGTCAGTTTCACAAAAAAAGTGACATTCATTGTTTTTCCCGTGGAGTCTTCATGTGTTCCCGGTATTATTTTATGGAAAGACTTCTGACACTATCTTCAGATTAAATTTTCCTGAGAAAAGCTCGAGTGAATGGTAGCTGATGATTCAGGCTTTCTTGGCCAAACACAAAATTCTATGGTTCCTACTCTCAAAACATAGTTTCGTGTGATTTTTGGCTATTCATCAAGTAATAATTAGCAATTCATCAGACTAGCAATTGGCGAAATACAAGACGAAGACATAAAATTACACAAAATACATGAAAAACATCAACACAACACTAGAATGGCTCAAAACTATCACATAACACACTTCAAAACAAAAACAGGACAATCCCGACTAATTTGCAACGGATTAAAACTATACAACGACCTGCCACAACAGACCAAACAACTGACCACTGACAAATTCAAAACAGATGTGACAAAAATGTTAAAACTCGGCCAACTATAAAAAATGACTTTGTATATAAATCATATTATTATTATTTCTAATATTGAATCATTTAAAAATGTTATCTAAAAACCTTTTAGGTTTCCATTATATTTTAAATAAATAAAAAAAATGCCGCTGAAAAGGATTCCATTTTAATCAAGAGAATGCATTATGTGAAACGCGACAGCCCAGCTGAACACACTTCCATAAGATGCGTACCAGAAGTGTTTCCAACAATGGTGGGACTGCTAGAAGCAGTGTGTACAATACAGAGGGGACTACTTAATGAAATTAGAGTCAGATTCTGTCAGCCAAAGGTTAGATATTTTTTAGCTTAATGAGTTACAAAAGTTGAGAGTTGTCTCCAAAGAATATCTCTAACTCAAAGTTTCTCTTGAGTCACATCACATCTAATCAACCAGGTCATTATAATATAATACTCTGCCGCGCGTCGAGTTCTTAATGCTTCTCCTACAATTTTCATTGAAAATCATTTTCTACCTCACTGTTGTTGATTTCAATGAAGAGTCAATCAAAGCGTTTGGCGTCTATAGCCAAAGTGTGTTTGAAACGAAATTTGAAACAAAATCCGCGCGACGTTACCGCTTAAGGAAAATTCGCAGCGAAGTTGGCCGCCGGTAACTGAAAGAAACTGCCGAGAAATATTTCCTGGCTTTTGAAATATTTATTTCAACTGACGGGCGATCTATCATGCCGAGACTTCGCCGGTTGCTTTCTTGCTCCGCATCAGGGCTGCCACACGGCCGCGCTCTTTACAGAGAGTACATCTTGTACTCTCTTTGATATTATAGGAGTTGGCCTTTGGTTGCCCAAACCCTTCCAGTAGCTCATGCTCTATTTACAGCCATCTCCAGTCGCTCAGCATTGGCTCGGTACTGCTGTGAATTGGTTGACCTGTAGCCATGTGTTGTGACTGAGATGTATTACTTAGACATATTTTGTGGTAGTATTCAACAGGTCTTGTATAATGTTCACGAGCGTTTATAATTTAGTGAAACTAACAACTGAACTAATAAAACTGAAAATGAAACTTGTCAATATGTTTGATCTAATATATTATCACGGGTCATGGCTGCGGAAACAAATGAAAACACTGGAAGTTAATTAGCGATTTATTGATTAATTAATAAAAGGACAAAGTCACTTAAAGAGTAAAGTCACACTATTTCGCAATGTATCACTCGTATATGAATACTTTATTTATCACTTGCTGGAATATTGCATTTAAACTATCGCACATTATTTAAATCGCCTGTTAAGTACTCCGCTCGATATCTGTCGCTCCGTAATTTCACGACTGGGCACACTTGGCCGTCTTACTTCGTGAGTTATTTCAAGTTCGATCAAAGTAAGCGGTCGATTAAAGCATAGATTTTTACGAAAACGGATGGTCTGATTGGTGGAGAACGTAAAAATCTATGCTTTAAAAGAACGCTTACTTTAATCCAACTTGAAACAACCGGCCCTTACTTCGCACTGAACGATTAAAACAAACTTCCTCGCACCGCGGTGTAGTCCCATTTTTTATACCCAAATCAAATGGTTTTGAACCTCCTAGACTATTGTATTCCTTTCTAGTTTAGTAGAAGGTTCCCGTCGCTTCTAGGTTGTTTGAGGCGTTTCCCGAATATTAAAAATTGCTATAGGCTATCCTCGATCCTTTGACATTGTTGTGACATATTACAAGGGATACGGACAGGGCGCTATTCCTTGTGCTTTCCGTTTCGTTACAATATTATGCTTAGCCTGCTTAATAATAATCAAACATGGAAATAAAATATATTGTAAAATTTGTCAATTGTGTAGATCTTCGCAATAAATATTGACAAAATTATATACATAATGATAATAGTATCACAAGATAACCAGACAGTTGAAGACTATATATATATCTTGGACATAAGATAAAATTAGGTAAGGAAAAACAGATAGCAGAAATACCCAGAAGAATTGGATTAGGTGGGCGGCCTTTAGTAAATTAATCATGTCCTTAAAAATAAAGATATTCCCATGAATTCGAAAAGAAAAGTGTTTAAAATATGCATCTTCCCTGTGCTTTCGTGTGGTTTGGAAACTATCGCGCTCACTGCGAGCACCATACATAAACTAAGATGTTACTAGCGATCTATGGAGAGTCAAATATTAGGCGTAAGTCTGAGAGATAGAATCAGAAATGAGAAAATCAGATACCGGACAAAAGTTGTCGATTTGGGAGATCGTATTGCCAATTTAAAAAGGTAAAGCTAAGGGAACAGATAGATGGGCATCCAGAGTTCTGCGATGGAGACCATGAGACATGAAAAGTGGAAGAGGCCGGCCTCAGAAAAGGTGGGTCGATGATATTATACCAATCGCGGTTAGTGGCTGGGTTAGAAAAGCCCAAAGAAAAGATGATTGGAGAACTTTAGAATAAACCTACTGAAGAAGTAGAAGAAGAAGAAGTAGAAAATTTACTTAACCCCCCAATGGCAACCGCTTATCAAGGCCGTTTTATGAGCAAAGGCTCCCATTTGAAGATATAATATAATGAAAATTCATTCATCTACAAGTTGATATTTTAAATGCTACGTGGCAACCATGTCATGCTGCAGCGGAGTATAGCAGCAGCGCAACACGGTATGGCTGCTAAGAAAAGACAAAACATTCACTGTCCGCAATTTACATGTTACATCAAAATTACAAAATTATAATTGTCTGTCAGTCTGTCGATCCGTAAATTTGTAACTTGCTGGAATTAAAACTTTAGATAATTAGAGTATGATACGGCAATCAGCACGGTCACGCAAAGGTCTCTATTAATTTATTAGTATTTAAAATTGATTTTTCACGGGTACAAGGCTAGTAACAGAAACAGTAACAGAAGTATTTAGAATATTTTTAATATGTTAAAATATTTCTAGAACACAATACACAGCATAAAAAAGATGGTTTTAGCAAAGTCATACGTGAAACGAGTTGTATATTATAACATGTATACAACTTCAAAATTGGACACGTGTGGTGGTCAATCATGGTTGAAATTAGTGAACGCTACATTGTGTAAATTGGTTACATAAGCCAACCAAATGACATGTCGTAAGCCCTATAAACACTCAAAAGAATTCCATTCCTATTTTCCCATATGAATAGCTTCTTCTCTGTGAGATATCTAATGTATATTTTGAGTAGTAATATGGCTGATATCGATGGAGGCGGCATAACTCATTACAAAATTCATATAACGGCATAATTCTTTACAAAATTGTAAATAATATGTTGGACAGCCCCGATCTTATAGCATGTATTAATTATAATATCCCGTCCTTACACAGAACTCGCAAATTGTCAAATTTCATTGCCACATTTCTAATACTAATTATCAGTCAAATTCTATGATTAGCAGAACATTGGGGACTGGTAATGAATTTGGTTGTATGGTAGACGTTTTCAACGACAGTCTGGAGAAAGTAAGATTTACACTTAAAGAGGCAATACTGCTTCGTTACTGACTTTAACTGTTAATATATACATGCAATGGTGGGTAATATATATTTTTTATACACATTGCTGCTCTGTACTTTATATTTTTAATTTATATACTCATATTTTGGTGCTATACCTGATACTTTTTATATTTTGCTACTTATAACTGACATTGTTTAATGTATGTGCTTTTTGAATTTGATGCTATATTCTCTATGCAAAAGCCTATAATGGGCGTAAACAAATAAAATAACATAAAACAATTTGACAAACATAACAGTACATTACCCAGGAAAGTACGTACTTATTTGTTCTTTTTATGGCTGTCTACGTGTTGTGACAACCCTGAACTGCGTGAAGTTTTTGTATTCAGGGTACACCCACCGCCCTCCCCGCATATTAGGGATTTTCGGCGATATGAATACCTAAACAACATTTAAATCGTAAGAATTGTGGAGAAATTTTCAACAGCCGTGCGGAGCTTAATGGAGGGGGCGGATAAATATTATTGTGAGGGTAAAGTAAGCAGGGCGGGGGAAGTAATTTATTTGCGATTCCAGGAAATTGGTACGGGAAGACGTATGTGCGCGAGGAAAGTTATTATTTCAATTAAGGTACTGATACACATGCTTATTAGTGGCACGTGAGCATGCGAAGTATTGACCTTCTTTCTTCTTCTTCTTTTGGTGTCATGTCAGGTCCCCCCAACGTTGACTATCACCCGAGAGAAAGCGTCCCTGTCCTGGGCAGCACGAAACAGCTCTCCAACACTTCTTATGCCCGTCCAGTCGCGAATATTGCGGAGCCAGGAAATTTGTCTCCTTCCAACACCTCTACGACCCTCTATCTTGCCGATAAGAATCAGGTGGAGCAATTCATATTTTTCTCCTCTGAGCACATGACCCAAATACGATACCTTTCGGATTTTGATATTTGTCAGCAACTCTCTATTCACTCTAGCTCTTTGAAGAACTCTTGTGTTGCTGACCATATCCGTCCAGGGTATCCGGAGCATTCTCCGATGTATCCACATTTCGAACGCCTCCAGCCGGTTCATGCTACTCACTTTGAGGGTCCACGATTCCACTCCGTACAGCAGGACTGACCATATGTAACATTTGACCAGTCGCTGTCGAAGTTTCAGGTTAAGATTGTCATCGCAGAATATCTGTCTCATTTTGTTAAAAGCAGCTCGCGATGCTTCAATTCTGCATTTGACTTCGGTTTCTGGGTCGAGGTCTTCCGCTAGGATACTTCCAAGGTATTTAAACTTTGTCACTCTCTCTATACCAGCCCCATTCAATGTGAGGCGTGCTCCCGTGTGATCTTGCCTACTAAACACCATGAACTTTGTTTTACTCACGTTCATGTTAAGACCCAGTCTCACACCTTCACAGACCTTCTTTAGCCCTTGTTTATTAGTGGCATGTGTGTACGCACATTGCAAGTAATAAGCATGCTCATTAGTGGCATGCTCAAAAATCAACCGCCGGTTGATTTATGAGCATGTTAATGTCATTCACCATGAGAAGGGGTATCTTTTGAGCATGTGTGAACAGGCTTGCTTATTATGAGCATGCTTATGTCATTCGCGGCTAGTATTGATTACCAATGCGATCTTCTCAGTCCGCGACAGGTGAAACAAATATGGCGCGTTGGGGAGATGATAAAACATTACTTTTCGTGACTTATTATAGGAATCACGAATGTATGTGGAATACTCGGTCACCGCTATGTAAAAATAATATAGCAAGAAATAATGTTTATAAAACTTTATTAAAAGACATGAATGATTCAAATTTTACAATAAAAATTATAAAAACTAAAATCAAAATATTTTGATTTATTGGTTCACTTGAATTTTCTATTTCAGTTTGTAGTTTCCATTTTGAACAAGAGCGTCTCTATTCTATGACAAGAGCATGCCAGTAATAAGCATGTGTATTTGATTGTAAGTTTTGAGCAAGTGTATTTATAAGCATGCTAATAATGAGCAAGTGTGTACAGTTGTTAGGGCATGCAAATTTTGAGCATGCTAATGAGCATGCCAGTAATAAGCATGTGTATCTGTACCTTTACATATAATACTATCGACAAACATCGTACCGGTGCCCTAGAGGTATGCGAGATATTTAATTAAAAGGCTGCGTGTACAATATTTGAGAAAATTCTATCCAATGAATAAATACAGGATAAAATTAATCAAATACCGTGCACAGTTAATCCTTACGAATGTTTGTACAGAGTAGACTTTTCATCTGATTAAAAGATGCACGGGCTGTCTCTATTCTGCATTTCATCTCCTAGGAAATTAATTAAATAAATTCAAAATTATCATGAGGTTTCTCATTATTAAATAAAATGAAAATATTAAACAGTTTTCAAGCAAGTAAGTAATTAGTAAGATTTTAAAATTAATATTGTGAATTAGATTTTTCCAAGTAATTGTTTCTTTTGGCACGTTGAGGGTAAAATTTTTATTGTTACGGAAGTTGCAAGTGCATCGTGCGCAGCGTGTAGCGAGAATGCGAGACAAACATGCGCGCGCATCCATTAAACTGTCAAAAATTTGTTAACTATTTCAAGTGTTCCAGTAATATAAATAATGTATCTTGAATCTTGAATCGAGTACCAATCATAAAGATTCTCAATTCAAAAGCTGACGAATGATTGGTTATGGAATTGAAAATTAGAATAGTTTCTTGAATTACGCTTTTTATATTTGACATGCCGAAAAGGTACTTTTCATATAGATTGAAGTATTTCATGTTATTGTCGGTGATTTTATAAAAGTTTTTGTTTGTCACCTTGCCATAAACGATTGTAAGTGATATTTGAGATTTTATTTATTTCAAAAACAACAAATTGTCAGATATTCGTCTTTAAAACAAAAAACACATCAATTCATTTGACATTCAATGCGGCTGTCAGGTGTATAATTTCAAAACTTGAATACGGAGCGTTTAGGCCGAAAATCGATAAAACGTTAATGTGGGTATATACTTGGCCTTTTTTTAAAAATGCACACGTTTTTTAAAAAAGTTTTTGTTTGCCCCAATTATTTTAAATATTATATTTATTATATATACCTACGTCACATTTCTGTGAATGAGTTTTAATTCTCTTTATGAAACTTAATAGAATAATCGACGATAATCAATGTATATTTTTCAACAACTCCATACTTTGAGCATTGTTAATACATAATTTTGCTTTAATTTTAGTTTTTAAGTATAATTTTTACCACATGTGCATTAGTATACGCACGATTTTTTAAAAAATATTTAAATACTTCAACTAAAGTGCATCAATTAATATATCGCATACGTCATTGGTATTAATCATAAATCAAAATATATAATTCACTATGTAACAACGTCCGTCACTAATGCTACCAGATGGCTCAAATAATAATGAGATATAAGAAGCAAAAAAAGCAACTCTCTATTTAATAATGTCCTCACTGTTATCAAGACGCTACCCGACTCTAAACAGCGCTGTTCTCACAACCTTAACTGGCGGGCGAAATGTATAATAAAAGTACGTAATCTTTGACGGGTTATAGCTATTTGGATAATAATTTTAATGTGTTATGGTTAACTATTTTATAAATTTAAATTTCTAATGGTAATAATACCTATGAAAGACATTGTTTTCATTTTCTTTAATTACAATTTTGATATCATACTACTTTTGAAAACAAAATGAGATCAGCTATTGGATTCTCTAAAGTAACGGATGAACTGCGAAATTATTACCATATTATACCAAGGTCAGTAGTTTATCTCCGGCCTGTCGGCGAGTTATTAGCCTACTCTTGCGTTGACGCTAGGGTTGTCACTTTATTTTTACTCCGTTTCTTTTAACTCGTAGCGTCTGAGATTTCCACGCGTGAGGTAGATGCGAAACCCTAAAATTTCTGTAATTAGTATACCTAGTTTCTGCACTTAAACTGCAAGAACGCTGATTAACATCAACTTTTAAAAACTTTCAGTCTTTGTGATAATCAACACACCTTTTTAGTAAAGCACCACAAACATAAAAAAGGCATTTTTTTCAGGAAGCGCATTTTTTTTCTAAAGCGGCGGCTGCGAGCGCGAATGGCACCGAAGGCACGGCCCTTACTGCCGCCGCCTTGTGCCCCCATGTTCTATGTCAATGTGTGCGTCACAGTGCGTGCGTACACGGCGCCGAGCACGCACGCACACATTCTAATGGGTAGCGGCCAGTTTGTATGAAGACGTATTACTATTCTTAGTATACTGTTTTATTACTATTCGAGATGGTAGTATCTGTTAGACACGTGCACAAAAATGATTTCCAACAAATAAAAAAGCATGTCCAACCAGATTGCGCGCCCGCCGCCACCGGACGCGGGTAACTCGATTTTTGCACCGACAACTTTACAAATGGAATAAATTATGCAGAGTCACTCCTTTCGCCGGCCGCAGTTAACTGCACACAATGCAAATTGCATAATTCCACACGCGGACGGCTTAATTCGCCGCTGGCGTGTGCATTTGACGGCGGGAAATCCGCGAGTGTTTCGCGCGCTTTTCGCCCCGTTTTGACAGCCGTCGCGCCGTTTGCAGGGAGCGGAATAATTGCGGCGAGGTGGCGCTGGGATCGCGATCAAAATGGCGGAAAATTAAAGTTTTCTCACCGGTGTTTACGAAAGCGAATTTCCTTCTCGCCGCGACGTTCAATTTGGTTAATCTCTACTGCTTCATATCACCACAGTATACTAAGAACAGTAAATACGTCTTCATACAAACTGGACGCTACCCATTAGAATGTGTGCGTGCGTGCTCGGCGCCGTATACGCACACATTGACAGGCGGCGGCAGTAAGGGCCGTGCCTTCGGTGCCATTCGCGCTCGCAGCCGCCGCTTTAGAAATAAAATGCGCTTCCTGAAAAAAATGCCTTTTTTATGTTTGTGGTGCTTTACTAAAAAGGTGTGTTGATCATCACAAAGACTGCGAGTTTTTAAAAGTCTACGTTGATGTTAATCAGCGTTCTTGCAATTTAAGTGCAGAAACTAGGTACACTAATTACAGAAATTTTCGGGTTTCGTGACTACCTTACGCGTCGGAATCTCAGACGCTACGAGTTAAAAGAAAGGGAGTAAAAATAAAGTGACAACCCTAGCGTCAATGCAAGAGTAGGCTAATAATAAATTACTGTTCTGGGTATACTGTGATATCATGGACTTGCATAAGTTAAGTTAATCCCCAAGAATAATACTTTCGAAATCTGTCCGTAACTTCCAAGAATCCAATGATCTATTTTTTTTCAAAATTAGTATGATTTCAAAATTTGATAACAATTTTGAAAACGTTGACTTGATTCAGTTTAATAAATATTAAAACTAACAAATGTATCCATTACTGTATCGCATATTTCAATGGTAATAATCATCATTCAAAATAGATTATTCTCTTTGTAACAATGTCCGTCACTAACGTTACCAGATGGTTCAAATAATAATGATGCATAGATATAACAATGCGATGTATGTAGCAAAAAATGCATAATTCTCCATTTAAAAAAAAATCCATTAATAACGATATCAAGACGCTTCGCTACTCTAGATAATTAGATAGATAGATAGATAGTCTTAACCTTGGTAGCCAAAATATATAATAGGTATACCCATAAGTAATGACGTGTTCTGTACGCAATATTATAATCCGTGGTCTTGTGACTTGTGACAATTAAATTAATTTTTTTTTATTACTCTGTGTTAAAATGGCGGACAATCAACTAACTGAAGAAAATTTACGTCATTGAATGCTGTTTCATTTTCTATCGGGTGTTAATGCAACGGTTGCAACAAAGAAAATTTGTGATGTGTATGGAGACGTATTGAAAGCAAATAAGTGCCAACGTTGGTATAGAAAATTTTCCGATGGTGATTTTGACTTGTCTGATAGCGATCGAAGTGGGCGCCCGGTAGGGTTTGATAATGACGCTTTAAAAACACCTAGAAGCATATTTTTCTTAAAAGTCTACCAAAAAGGTGGCAAAAGGTCCTAGATAACGATGAAGATTAAATCGATTAAAAATAAAATTAAATGTAGTTGAATCCTTTTTTTGTTGCCACTTAAATAATTGATTACTTACGGGTACACCTAATATAATCAACAAAAAGTATTATCAAGTACTTATCATGAATGTACAGCTTTTTTGATTATATGAATGACCCTGCTCTGCATAAATATGAATGCACTGAGACTTTTGTCCAAGTTTGATGAAATATATTATATGCACAATTCATTCAGTGTTCCGAAATTTTCCCAATCGGTCTGGAAAGGGCTGGAGACGCCCCGAATGTTCCAGAAGGCGCTGGAATGCGGGTGTTTGTATTAAAAAAGAAAAGCAGTAGAAGCGAACGGCTTATTTTCTAGTGTGTACCGATAATCTAGATTGTTTGAAATCTCATTGCCATGAGTAGGTACATGGCAACATCTTGTGTCCCTAGAGAACGGGAGTGAAAACAATATAAATTTAAAGGAAAGAAAATGGTGATCGAAAACTATTATATTTCATTTAGAGATTCAATTGGCTTGGTGTGCGTTGCACTCTGATCCAATACCATGATCATTTTTTTACATGTGGTGTCGGAAAACTCCAAAAAAAATTAACACTCAAAACATATACAGTTTACATAAAAGTTAAGTATTTATCCTAACATACCGGATATAAATATGCAGTCGGCCCTCGTAGTAGAGTGAGCATGATTCTGGCTTCTCAAATGGGGTATGCAATACCTCTTTGTGATTTTTTCGCTCCTGAGTGATTTGTGATGTCTCATTACAGGCTTCTTGACCTGTTGTTGCAAGGTATTAATAATAATAATAATAATAATGTTCATTCCAGCGTAACCAGGTTTTTAATGCAAGACCTGGTCCGCTATATAGTTTGAAAATTACATGTATGTTATGTATAAAGAAAACAGAAGAAAAGGGAAAAGAACAGCTATTAAATAGTTAAAATAAAATATACCATAAAAAATCGACAATTAATACAGCCACATATACCAATTTCAAAGTTCTTAAATCAATAATCAATATAAATAAAATTCTAAAATAATAGTAATAGTATGGAGTGCTTCATGTCTTGCTACACTACCGCTCGTTACGGTTATGGAATTGCATATCTGTAACTATTCTGTATTGAAATAGCGGATACTTTATATGAACCGTATGGATGTGTTCAGATTTGGTTCTCGACGTTTCACTGGAGTCGTATCACGCGAGGGTTGAGGATATTGTTGATAAATAAAGGACGTAATCAAAACATCACCATGCAGTGCATGCAATCTGCGACCGCGCGAGAAATAATCAGTACGTCCTTGACGCCTGCCGTGGTCTCTCTTGCACCTTATTGATGATGCTGTGATATGAAATATCCTTCTTCCTCTTCTTCTTCTATTTTGTTAGATCCTTGATCTATGTTGACAGGTCAGTCTTGATCTTGTGACGAGGACGTCCAGCTCTCTCTCCATCTCTTTGGTAGTCTTCCCGCGCATAACGACTCTGAGAAGTCTCGTCTGGTCCATTCTCTCGACATGGTCCCTCCTGAAACGCCTTCTCTGCCTGCTCCATCGTACGATGTCTTGTATGTCGCAGGTTCTGCGGATTTCCGCATTGGTTACTGTCTCTGAGGGTCTTGCCCGCAATGAAATATCCGATGTCTCAATACCGATATGTTTCAAAGGACCGTAATATAAACCTTAAATCTTTAAAATAAGTCATTTAATCACTTAAAATATTATTCTATTTTCACGGCCATACAGGATCTTTAGGATAAAGTTTTTTAGGGTATTCTGCCATGTGAATGTGACCTTTCTAACGGACGTTACGGATCCCATTGCAGGATAAATTATCTGAGCTGATGTTGTTAGTGGACATGGTGTTGCTTCTGTCTGACTAAATTTATGGTAAATCGTTAACACGGTACTATTGGTAACTTCGGGCTTGATCCCCGGTAGCAATTGTATATTTTAGTGATAGATTTATATCCTTCTAAGTGATAAATCTAATTTGATATTTATCACAATAGATCTAATTTAAATAGTCAGTACAATTCATGATCTTATCTTACACATTGCTGTCTTACGTTTATCAAATAGATGAAAAAGTAAATAATCGACTGCGCCAGACAGCACAATTTATGGGGCTATAAATATAAGTTGTCTGATAAGCTCTGACACGATTCACGCCATGTTCGTGAGACGGCATTAAGGGGTAGCTCGAGAATTATTAGAAAGTGTGCTCTGCTCTAAGAGTATTCTGTTCTATTCCAGGGGTCTGCAATCTACGGCACGCGTGCAACTGTACTCAAAAAGTTTTTTGGTGGTACGGCCTAGAGAATGGTGATTAACTGAAATTATGTTAATTTTATTATTTGAAAATTGACAGATGAGATTGAAAATATTTTTAGTACTTTGAACATGAAATGGTTTGTGTCTTTGCAAACCCCCTGTGCACGCAGTATATTTTTGACGGCCCGCGGACAGGCGGTGGTAGCAATGTCGCTAGAGTGCCGCGCTGGCATTTGAGTATCTGAGATTCACGCTCTACTTCCAGCCGTGTAATTTCATTTTTTAGCCGTGAATTTGAACGAAATTACGGACGTCACAAAAAGTTACGGACAGACAGACAGACAACGAAATTAAGTTATAAATTAGTATTTTAATAATTTCGTTGTCTGGCCGTCCGTCAGTTCGTCCGTCTGTACGTCCATCCGTCCGTCTGTCTGTCCATCCGTCCATCGTAACTTCATGTTACGTCCGTAACTTCTTTATAGTATTTTTTTTCTTTTCATTTTTTTTTTAGTTTTTTTTTATAAAAATAAAAAATACATACTTATTTCGTAGGAACCGACATATAGAAGTACCGTCATTTTTGACGGCTTGCAGCTAGGTAATACAAAAAAAGTATATTGCTTCATATATCTTACAACCAACATCGCAAAAAAATATATTTCATCACCAGCATCGAGATCTATATATTGTTTCATGGTTTGACAAATTACAACCATAGATTGCGTTAATAAAAACATACGTGGAACTAGTTGTAGGTATATATAACATATATACAACTTCCAAAATTTGATAAACGTGGTGGTCAATCATGGATAGAATTGTTTAAAGTTAATGAGACACTAACAGAATAGTATATAGGTACAGAATAACATAATATCATAGTTAAAAAATGTTGAAAACAATACATCATTTATTTCAAACTCTACCCAATATTCCAAGTACCCACCGGGTCCCAAAGATGAAGTTTACAAATTTTGAGTCCGATCGGTCAAACGGTATAGATTTGCATCGAAAATTTATCAGGGGGAAGGAAATGGCTAAAAGAGGAGGGAGGAAATGTCGCATATGTTACCCGCTGAGTCCTTAAGAATAGGTTTCCAAATTTTGTGTCCGATCGGTCAAACGGTACAGATTTGCATAGAAAATATATCATGGAGAGGGAAAGGGGTAAAATAATAAGGGGGAAATGTCGCTTGTGTTACCCGCCGGGTCCTAAAACATAAGTTTGCAAAGTTTGATTCGAATCGGATGAACGATTCGTATAGAGAACAGACCGACAGACAGACAGACAGACATTGAGTTTTAAAGGTATAGATAAATGATTTTTTCTTAATATAGTTTCATTTAGTTTATGCGGAGTAGTGGTTAAAAAAACAATTTTATACTTCACTGCTTTATGTTGCAGACCTCTGCTGTATTCTGTTCCGTATATACGACTGTCTTACAGAAACATTTGCCAAATGAAATTAATTTACGTAAAGTGAGTTTTGTGATTTATAAGCAACGCAGTGTTAACTTTTTCATTCCAAACCTCGCCCCTGTTACGAACTTTGATGCGTTAACCTTCAGCATACCATGATTCCAATTACCCGTAAGCGCCCATAATGTCAATGAAAAGAAAAGAAAAAACATTTATAAGCAGTTAAATTGAAAAAATAATGTTTTCACCAGCTTAGATGACTTAACACATTCACATGTACTATCTAACACGAACTTATTTTTTATCTTTCTTAATTCAATTAACGAAGGATTGTAACATAATTTTCTTCGTGTGACGAAGCTATTTATGAGGAGAAACGTGTATGGAAGTCGTCATAGGGTGGCCCAGGGCTTACGACATGTATGAACTGGCTTAAGTGATTACACAATGCATCGTTCACAATTCTACCGTAAAGACATCCACGCATTATCAAAATTATGAAAGTTGTATATATATGTATTTTGTTCAAATGTTTGAATGGATTATGTTACAGACATTTATGGTCCTTCTCATGACGTAGTTTGTATACATAGATTTCGAAGCTGGTTATGATACCTCTATATATACCTAGGTATAACGTGGAATATTAATAATATTTTTTTAATGTACATATATATATGATATTTTTCGAACATATACACATTACTATTATGTATTTTTAAACATATTTTATCGAGTAGTCTATATTTTTATCTATTTTTAACTGTACGTTCTGAGAACACAATGACTGAATTAAATTAATCCAGTAAACTTGTTTTCAGAACATTCACTTAAAAATATTGTTTATAATTATTCTTAGTTGGATTCGCTGAAATATTATTGATATTAGTCGATAGACTGCATATAAAGGGAGCTGTTAACTATCCTTTCCCTAATTTTGACTGTGATTTTTTTCCTTATTAAATGAAAGTTAGTTTATTTCGACTCTTATCTTTCATCTTATAAATTTTAGATATTTTTAAATATATTACCGTTCTTCTTAAGGCTTTTCCATCAACGTACAACTTGTCTTATCGCACTCGATCTGTAAGACGAATTAGAGTCGTAAAGCTAACAAAGCCTTTTTTGATGCCGCTGCTAAGGGTTGATTTTCATTCTATTCACAGTGTGGAGATTTTCAACAGGAAAAATGCATCTCTTCACTAAATTAGGGGCGTGGACTTTATTTTACCAAAAAAGCAGTGTACCTTTAATATTTTTTTTATAAATAGAGACTCGAAAAACGAATACATGTTGTATCAATATTCTTGCACAAAAAAATAATAAAAATTGTTTGTTATTTTTCTTTTGAGTGTTCGCAGAGTAGAATTTACATTTTTATTAAAAATGTAAATTTTACCTTGCCCAAATAATTCAAAGTTGACGTTTTAATTAGCGGGTTATTTAAAATCATATATCGGAAGCTAAAAACAAATAACGATAATCAACAAACATCCTCTGCTTATGTTTTGCTTATGAGTTGGTGTGAGTGGTGGTGATCACTAATTCATAGAGTGAGGAAGAAGTCCGAATCTACTCGCGGAATCTTCCGTCTCACCTATTTAGTTTAATGTAACATGTGACAAGCTAATAAGAAAGGCACCAAGTGGTAAGGATAAATATCCACAGTGGCTCTATTCATTTATTTATTTATTTATTTATTTCAAAAAATCCTTGTTTACAAATAAAGGTACTTAATACTAGTTTAACAATAAAATATAAGATAAATTACACATTTTTTTTGTTAAATTTGTGAATTATGCCACTCTACTAGGCTACGCCTGTCCCAGAGTGGCGTTATAGAACACAATTATAATATTTTTTTGAATTCGTCAGTGATATTTATTTTCATAAGGTAGTAATTATATATCTACAAAGTATCAAGTGTAATGTTAGTGAAAGTTGAGTGAGTCATAAGTTCAAGTGTAAATGTGTGTAGAATAATTGTTTAATGTAAAAAGGGTTAATGTTTTGTTTAAGATTATTTTTTATTTTCTTTAATTAATTTATTTATTTATATAGGTATATATTTTTATTTGTAGACATTATTATGCAATTACAGTAAGTAAATTTTCAGTTGCTGTTCTACCTTTGGAGGTAAGCCAGTTGTTTGCTAAAGCTTTTATTTTATTAATTGAGTATATTCTGATTTCCGGGAAGTCTGTTTTAAATATGTTAAATATTTTAGGCCCTATGTATGAGTAATTTTTCTGTCCATATGTTGTCTTAGTTTTTGGTATTTCGTCAAGGTTTCGTAATGCTTGTCTAGTATTATGTGAATGCGAGTTACTGGTTGCTGTTAGGTGGTTTGTGTTTTCGATGTAGAAGATGAGGGTAGACTTAACGAACAGCTGTCTAACGTCCAGTACATTAAATTCTCTGAATAGTCTGTCTGATTGGTATGTGAATGGTTTCTTATTAATGACTCGGAGCAAGGTTTTTTGTGCCGTTATAGGTGGTTTTAATATGGTTTTGTAAGTACCTCCCCAACTTGGAATCGCATAGTTCAAAAATGACTGGGCACGAGCATAATAGATAGTTTTTGAGTTGCTGTTTATTAAAAATTCATTATTCACTGATTTATTTTGGATGATGATCGAGATTCACAGGATTTGATTAAAATATGTGTGTTATTATTTAGCTGAAGTTACAAAACTAAACGTATATAATGGCTCAACGGATAAAGAAAAGGAATGCTCTTGAATGCTGCATGCATCCCTTTACCTGTTATAACTTTTAATAGTTGTACATTTTAAAGTATTATGTTTTTAACTGTTCATTTAATAACTTGAAGGAACTCACCAGAATAACGAAGATAACGTTAACAATTTTCAAGACGGCTAAATAATTCTCACAGGTGCGTCTAATCTAAGATTTTTTCTTTCTCGTCATCTCATTGACATGTAGAGATCTCAATCAAATGAAAAATGGTTCGAAATGCACCTTTAAAAGTCTGGAACTAGAGTCGCCCTACTAGACTCCATTGTACTTCTACAGTATTAGCAATACAAAACCTAACTCCGTACCCAGTTCAAGTGACTTGTTTACCGTTTTTAATGTATACTAACCTTAACTAGACAAAACGATAAAATTGCACCTAATTTTTTTTCTTCTAATATACGTTACAGTTATAAAAACAAACCATATTTGAACACTCGAATACTCATAAGTACGTGTTCACCGCTGTGTAGACGTGACAACATTGCAAAGTACTTGCTGTTTTCAGTTGGACGCCTAGGTCAATCGGTTTCGTTGAAGACAGCATGGAGAGTGGACGCGATCGTAAGTTTTCCGCAAAAATATAAAATATAAAATTTAAAAAAAATTATAAAAACTCATCATCATGGAAATAACCACTAACATTTTTTACGTTTTCGACATTTTGAAATTCACGTATGTTCAAGTAATAGTCTATATTACTAATAAAAATTTAAGTTAATTTTTAATATCATGTCATTGTCAATGTCATTTTTTTACATTAATATTGTATATCTATTTCCGCTTAGATTTATTTAAAATGTTTTGCGTTTTAATTTGCTTTTCTAGGAGATATTCGTGTTTTTGTAAACATCGGGCAGTGATTATTTGTGATCAATGTTTACTGGATACGCAGAACCTAATATGAAAAGTGAATATTTTTTTATTAATAAAAAAAATAAACTCTTTATTAAATTATCAATGTGGTTTAGGGCAAATGGTCCCTTCATCACAACGTAAACTAAAAACTAAATTGGATGTAAAGATATCAATGGTCCCTGCGTATGCTGTCGAATCTGCAAAAAATATTTTTTCGTTTTACTATCTTAAATCATCCAGTCTACTCATGTATATTTTCTTATATAAGCGTAATTTGGGTGATTTATAAAATTCATAAATCGAATATGCTTTTATTTTCGGGCAATGTTAAAAAAACCCATTAATTTTTCATTAATATTTGTCATCTGAAATAATAAAATCTTTGATTTAATTCGTCCAAGGCATCTTATATTATTTTTGACTAATTTGTTAAAGTACGTTAGCTAAGTTTGATGCTGCAAAATTTGATTTAGAAAAACGCACTATAATGAGATAAATTGCATAATGAAACTTTTGTGGTGGTTGGGAACATCCGCGCTGTTAGCCGTACGTAGCAACCAATTTGGCTAAGCGGTTGATGATATGGTCAATGCGCAGTGCTGCATTCCTCTCAACGAAACAACCACATTTTATCGACGATCGTTACAGCCTCTACAAGTGATATTCCTGTTTGTAACCTAACCTGTAAAGATTAATCAAATAAAACGCAACTGTGAACCTCAATAGTGTCATAATACCATTTGTTGATCTGCTATGTCTTATTATCTTTGCTAAATTCATTCAGTCACGCTTTTAGATACGTGACTACACACACTGAATACAAAAGAATTCTTTTCTCCCATTATAATTAACCGGCCAAACTTGTATCAAGATAGAAATACAAGCAACATACTTACTTTTATAAACATATTTTATGTACAAATTTTTGTATCAAACCTAATTTATTATGCTTTCGAATCGCTGAGAAAGTATTTGCTCCTTTTTACGTGTGTGTGTTACTTCCAGTTTTTTACTCACCGTCTAGGGAATGTTAAATTCATAAAGCATAGTCGACCAAAAAACTACTTTATTGAATGCCATGAATTTTCTCAACAAAAGCAATTTTACGATGTGATGCATACGCATTCCCTAGACGGCGAATCATAAACTGGAAATAACAAAACACGGGAGAGCGGTAAAAATGCAATTACTCTCCTACCAACCAACAACAACCCACACGTTCCTTAAATTAAATTATAACTTTACCTTCTTACTACACCGATTCGAATAAATACTTCCAGTTCCATCTGAGGCAACGCAGACAACGTAATAATTATTTGAAAGTTTTTAAAAGAGAAATGCTTTGAAAATAGTATCTCGATGTATTGCCAAGAGAAAAATTCAACTAAATGTATTATTTCTCTACAGACGCTTCGCTACGTTGTTCATTACATTCCCAAGAGGCATTGAAAGTGCGGACTGGAACGAATATTTACCGAGCAGAAGAAAAATATTTGTTGTATTTTTGCGTTTTAAAAAATACAATTTTATACTGAGAATGCAGTCGTGTGAATATAATGTTTGTTTTAATAAATGAAACAAATCTCGAACTATAAGAGGTAAGAAAATGCCCAATAGAATGGATCACAAAGGCGATCTCTAAACTAACTTACCATCAAGAGTGTGGCGTTCAATCCTCTCTGCCAACCAGGGGTAGGCAGAGAGGATTGAACGCTACACTCTTCTATCCTGGCACACTACTTTTGCTTCGGCCACATTCATACGCCATTAGGGGAATAGTAGGGATTATATACCTTGTTCTACAGCTTGTCATTTCGCATAATGGATAAGATAAGAGAAGTTAAAGAACAGACCTTTAAGGTCAGGAGCTAGGACTAGATATGGGAGAAAGTTGAAAGCATGGAGATTAGAGTAGGTTGGACATGTAGCGAGAGTAGATGAGTTTGTCAAGAAAAATAAGGATCCCAACATGCATAAGCCTACAGGATCAAGAAAAATATAAAGAAGAGATGGGCAGATAAAAAAACAGTCATTAAAAAAGCGAAGCACTTTACTCTTCTGAAACCCGGAAAATTAACAAGAGTCAATGAAATACGTTGGAAGTTTTCATAAAGTTGTGCAAGAAAAAGACGGGAGAATTGAGCTGGACTGAAAGATTTATAAATTAGAAAGCTCTGAGAAGAGTGGAAGAAAAGAAGTTCATAATAAACATTATAAATATTGAAGGGGTCAATGAATATGATGCATTTTTAGACAAAAAGCATACCAAACTCAGATTTGAAGGAAGAAGACAAACAGGAAGGCCTGGACAAAAAGAAAATTAACAACATAATGGACAATACGAATGCAGAACCCATAGATAATTTTGGATGAAGTCTACGGCGAGCATTTAACTTCAAGAATGTGGTTTTTAAAAGTGTAATAAGAAATTAATAAGCATTTTCCTAGTCTTAAGATAGACTTAGAAGATAGTAGGGGAAATGTCGTAACAATGACGTAAAGTAAACCACTTATTTTTGAGGACATATTGTGGGTATTGCGGGTATGCAGTCCCGATCCCGCGAGAACTCAAGGCATTTTACGAGATTTATCCCAAACCGAAAAATCGACGAGATTATCGAGATTGATCAGCATTTTTTATGTTTTGTATGTTTAATTGTATATCTCTATAGAGATTTTAGTAAGTACTTAAAACTTATGTTCATGTCACATTCAAATAATGAAAATAGCTTTAAATAATATTCGCTGTATTTTATCAACCTAACATGGTAATAAAAACTAATACTAGTTAGTAGTTTTTACTCTACTGCTTTGATTGATGCTTGGAAAAACGCCTACAAAAACTTTAATGCAATGATTATAGCTAGACCGTATTCAAAAGAATGTGCGCAAAAAATATGTGTATTAATTGATATAAATTAACTTTGTTTAAACCACTTATTTATTGAAAAAAATCAACATGTTTCAAAGCCTATAAATAAGTAGATAAAACAAAGTTAATTTATATCAATTTAAATTATGTTACCACAAAATAAATTTGCTACATTTGAAGAAGAAAATATGTGTGTTGTTACGACGCAAAGAATGAACACAAAATAAGTTTTTCTAGTAAGTAAGTAACCTTTTTTAAACTAAAAATTATATTTTTATTTGGAATATCACATTGAGGCTTGTAATACGGGCTTGCTAGGCAACTTACCCCCGTTTTCTTCTTACCGGACAAAGCTAGGGAATGGTCTTTTGATTGTGGTCGACCTATAATAATGAACATTTTATTACAATTGCTGACATAAAAATGCAAGGCATTGTCGTTAATTGCTATTCAGCTCTATAAACAAAAACAACACTAAAGTATTCGGGATCCCGATCCGTAGGGATCCCGCGGGATTGGAAATTCTAATCTCAAGGGATCCCAAAAAGACAATTCCGAATGGGTCTTGGTCAACAGTGAAACTCCGAGAATATAAACGAGTTTTTGTTATTAAGTCCTAGCTTGCTATGTGATACAATTGATCTGAAACGTAGGTAGTTTCAAACTTCAACAATGGGCCTTTCGCTAAACGCGAGGGAGACAGCTTGTCTTCTCGCTTGCCCTTGACATCTACTAAAGTCACTCCTACACCTTGCACAATTATAGTAATTACGATCACTGACTTTCGAGTTACAAAAGAAAAAAATGAAATTACTGGATGAATAAGATTCTCCAACAGCCCAATAATTCTCGGCTAACAGGGATAGTTAGTCGTTATGGCCTCCCGAACACGAATGGTGATTTAAATTTTGTGTTTGTTTCCGAAAGATGTGGTGTGCTGGCGGAAGAGCCGGAGATTTGGCAAAGAACCCCGCTGGAGGTGTCACGCAGCGGTGAATAACTGGCGCACGAGTACACGGAAATCCTCTAAGGAATATTTAAAACTACAAACAAACCAAGGTGCCCCAGATAATTATTGCGTCAAATGTTTCAATTAATGTGAGCCAGAATTTCGGAAAACTTTGTAATATACGGACTACCGAGACAAATAATCCACTTCCTCCCTTAAAATATAAAAGATTTCGTCTGAAAATGGTTCATGAAAATGCATCTTTCCTTTGATTGGTGGTTGTTATTACTCTCTTGATTTATTCATACATCTTAGCAAACTAACTAACCAATTAACCATCACGCCGTTTCCCCGCAGGGATAGGCAGAGAGGATTGAACGCCACACTCTTCTATCCTGGCACACCATTTTTGCTTAGGCCACATTCGTACATCTTCTCATGTTGTTGCGGCTTTTAACAGGGCCATCCTCAAGTACTTGTAGTATCTGATCATGCCAGGTTTTTCGCGGACGCCCTCTACTCCTGTTGCCTTCAACACTCGCCTCATATATTTTCTTAACCATCCTTTCCTCGTTCATACGTTCACACATACATTTATTTATTTACGTTTCATACATCTTAATATTTCTTAATGCGGTCAATCTAGGAGATTATTAGAATACCTCTGTTCAAGCATGTCTCCAGTCAGTAATACTTCAAATCAACATTTATCATTATCATCATCATGGAGTTCAACCCATTGTAAATCGTGGCCACCCCCAGAAATCCTCTCCATGTACATCTGTCTCCAGTTTCTTATGTCAAAGACCTTAGACTATTCGACTACCTTAACTTGGACTTTCGATTCTTAATGGTTATTGCGAAAAAGCTTTCTGGGTGGCGGATAACGTTCTCAACATAAACTGACCCAGGGAATGCATCAGGTTTAGAGGTAAAGATGGGTAGTTCAATTCTCACCCCCATCAGCGAAGTGTTTTGGTGGACACGTGAATGATCGAAAATCACCAGTTCGAATAAACGGCTGAAAACCAACAGTTCTAATGAGGGATTGAAAGTGGATATTCAAATGAAAGAATGATATGGTGAACAATAATATACTCAACTGAACGTATATAACATCACATTGTTAATTGAAGATTCATACAATTTGTATTGCTCGTAGTTATATCTTGCCTACCAAGCAACATTTTTCTGTCGTAAATTCTGTTTTACTATCTATGTCATATCCCAGCATCTTGGATCGTAAATACAGGTTAAATTCCAACAAAAAAGTAAAAAATTTGTTTGTAAATTTTTTAAACGACTTTCCAGTTGTACGAGCTGGTTATAAAGAAGGCAGTGTTATTATGTTTTTGATAAAGTATTTATTACACTTTTAGTTATCTTCCGTACCCTCGCCATTATTTTTGTACGTGTAGGGAATGGAACCACGCGAACGTGCGTTCCATCTATTCCGGTACCGTTTTGCAGGGTGTTGATAATCTTTGAAATAGATTATATAGTTGGCCAAGAATTGCAAGGTCAATACAACCAAGATTGAGGGGCATTTTTAATATTGATTAATTTTCATTTTTATTGTGATTTTATACTATTTTTTCTTCATCGTCATCATAATCTTTATTCCCTTGTCCGAGTAGGGTCGGGGGCCCAAATATTCAACAAAGTGCTACCATATTCGCCTGTCTTCTGCTGCTTCCATATGACTTAACCAGACCAGACCCATTCTGTTATCATACCAATTTTTGTTGTTTCTGTCAGCTTAATCTAGACAACCCACCAGTCGTCTCCCTTCCGGGGTTGCCAAGAGGATAATTCTTGGTATTGGTTTCTCTGGCATTCTTAGTACGTGTCCAAGCCACCTCATTTGATTTTTCTATATGTAGGAGTAGGGGCTCCATGCCGAGTGTATGCTTCTCACACTGTCCTTCAGTGTGACTCCCGTAACCCTCCTTAGAAAACTCATCTCGGCAGCCTAGATCCTTGCTCTCGCTTTAGTACACAGTAATTTGATAGCAGTTAGTTTTATCTTGACACTCATCTCGGATTTTCTTATCACCGCTCTATATAAAGATCGTAGAATGCCGGCCGCAGCTCCGATTCGTCTATTTTTTCTTAGTTAATAAAATCTTTATCGGTTCAATAATATTTTTTTTATTGATTTGTTTTTTGCTTTATTACCTTGCTTTTAGATTATTGCTAATTAGAGCGGCCAAAATTAGAAGTTTTCAGTGAAAAATGTTAATAAAATATATTTTCATGCACATAAGGTTCAATGAAAGCAGAATCTCGATAATTTTTCAAATTCCGATACGTTATGATTCCTAATAAATTTTGCTTATTCTCGATTTTCTGATTCTCGAGAAACTAAAAAAATCCAAAATTCACAATCCATAGCTGCCATAAAAATTAACATTATACTTATTAGCTGTTAGAAGAAAAAAAATATTTTCGAATTCGTATAATAAATTTTATGTGCTTTATTAAAATATTTAGTATCCCGTGTATTCTGGAAGTATTATTTGTGTTCTAAAAATATTTTTTCAGGAAAATAATCATCGTATATTTTTTAACCACCTACTATTAAAAAATATATTAAATATACAATCATACTAAAATTCAGACTTTACACAAATCATATTTATGTGTCGTACTACATCTGTATAATGGAAAAAGCTAGGAAGTGGAGATTAATTTAACTGTGTACATATGAATAATATAATTAAATTAAAATGAATTTAATTTATAAAAATCGCTTAACACTATTTAACTTAACGCTATTCTTTAAATCACACTAATTCGCAGTATATACTTGTCCATAAATCGTTAATCTCACTGGGTAACACTTTCGAGAAGTCTCCGCTCAAATATCGCACAAGGGTAAGCAATTCACTTAATTATATGTCGCTTGCTTTACACGCCCTAGGTAACACTGTTTTCGCTTCGCGATACGCCGCTAGAGTCGCGTCATAAGAAACCTCAGAATAACATTGGCTCCCCGCGGCCTGGATTCGTTTATTTATACCCGATCACGTTGGATTTCTAATCCTCGAGAACTCTCTAGTCTTTTCTAGTGTTTACGAGAAAATTCTCGTGGCTTTCAGGTGTTTCTGCAAAGTTTTAGACGTATCTCAAAAGCTGTAGAGCTGTAGATAATTCTATATCCTTCGACAGTATTGTGACAACTTCAAACAACCGTTACTTGACAAAGATACGTAATTCTTTTTAGCCTCGTTACAATATTATGTTAATAAACATCAGTAATAAATAATTTAAAGTATTACATTATTATAAAAAATAAGTGTACACCTGAAATGCAGACAATAATTATCAAAAAACCTGCAGAGATTATATAATATACATGAGCACGTGTACAATATATTGTTAGTGTATTTGAATGTCTCAGATATTACAAAACTTTAATAAAAAGTACATTGCGGGGAGGTAAAGTAAGGTATATCACCTTTTTATTACGCTCCTTTGTAGGATATAAAAGTCTGGAAAATCTTTTTAAATGCGCTATTTCCTATTTTAGGAGTTAGAAACATAATAAAAATAATATAAAATTCAGTGGTATTGTCCGTATGGCGTTAGGGGTCGTGCGATATTAGGTTTTGTAAAATAAAATAATTCTGGTGTCGTGAAAGAGACAGCTTGATAATGACTTTGTTTAAATCTGAGAAAAAGGGTACCTTTTTGATCTTTTATTGAAAGTTCAAAGGGATGAGTAGCACTAGGAACTGTTCTTGCCGGAATGTACGAGGGAAGTTTTGTTTTTTTTTAGATTGGGGGAAACAAATGTGCCCCAAGGATAAATATTGGAAAAGTTTGTATGTTTTGGCAGTCATTAAATGAATTAAAAATTATCTCAGGATGCTATTTCCACAATATGAGATGTTGACCTGTTTAGAAGCTTTCACAGATTATACAAAGATCATTATGATTATTGAAATAAATTTGATACTTCTTTAATTGAATCCCATTCCCTCCCTCTTCCCACCCCTCCCATTTTATGCATTGTCATAATTTAAATCTTTGAAATATTTATCATATTTTATTTATTTTATTTTAATTTTTAATTTAGAGACTATCGACACGTCAGAATGACCCAAATGGATAGTCATTTAGGACAAGGTGATTAGTACAGTTACAATTTACGATAATACATTAAAATAAAACATTAATACATTATACTATATAAGTGTACTACAATAAGTGATTACAAGATGAACGAAGTTCACATTCTCCGCACGACATAATAGGCATGTAGGCTCCCAGGTCAACTAAGTCAGAAAATGTGTACCCGCGCTATGTGGCTATAAAATTTTTGTTTAGGTTGATTTCCGAAGAATCATATATTCTTTATCATTGTTTTTTACTTAGTTTTTTTTACCAGTTTCGAGGAAACTTCACTGGTCATACTAAACGTATATTTTTTTGATATTATATAATTTTTTTATTACATTGAACTATATGTAAAACGGAGAATTGGAAAGGGGACAGGGAAGGAGGGAGAAATCAGATCTACTTTGTGATAATTTTTGTAATGCATTAAGGTGTTTCACTATGCATGGCGAGAATTTTTTTTAACATAATAGTTACCAAAAGTTGCAGTGCGTTTACATCTAAAAGAAAATGCTAAGAACGTTGTGATTTCAGTATACTTCTGGCTCACTCAAACGAGACAAATATTCTAAAATGTTGTTTTTAGTGTTTGCAAATATGCAATATTTTTCTGCCTTTTATTTTTTAAATTATTCTCTTCAAATCATACACATCACAGACTATCTAAATATTTGTCACTAAATTTTAAAATTTGAAACGGATGAAAGGTTTGACTGATTTTTTATACAGAATAGGCAATAAGTCTTTATGACATGCTTTTATGTCTGTTGTTTGTTGTTTTTGTAGTGGAATCTTGTAATTGATTTTTCACCCACTTCCCGACTAACTAGAGCTCTGAAACTTTCAAAATTTGCGTACAGGGGATGACTTTGCATTATTAAATCATTATCGAAATGGTTTCGTTTCATATTTCTATTCAAATTAATAATTACATCACTCACAACCAAGAGTCGCTAAAATAGCCGAAGAATACGGCGTTCGAAAATTTGTTTTAAACTTTAAAACAACGTATAAAAGCATGTCTTTAATTTTTTATATATTATACTTGCTGTAACACGTCAAATATGACATTATTTTTATATGTCGGTTTCAAGGAATAATTCTTCATTTATTTTATTTAAAAAAATCGAAATAATTTTTACGAACGTTACAAGAAGTTATGCGGACAGACAGACAGCGAAATTATCATAATTGTAATGAGAATTTTTTTTTTAAACCGGGTGTATCCGGTATACCGGGTGTATTCATTATACAATCTCACAAACTACTAACGTAACTCTGCTTTGCACATCATTTTAAATAAATAGTGTAAATTATCTCTATAGCTCACCTATTAGAAGGCTCCATAGATTAGGAAACGAGTATGGCTACCTATCGGATGTTTTTTCGGAAACACTAGCCGCCTACAAGACAGCTCTTCTGGACGAATTCGGTCGTTTATACTTGGTTATTAATGTCATGTCTATCTCTTGTTTTAGATTTTTGAATTTTACATTTCATTTTATTTTACTGTAATTTTTATTGCTTCTTGATTTTTAGATTTGATTTGTTTACAATTATTTCATTTTGTTGTAATTTTGTTGCTTCTTGAATTTCAGACGTAATTATTTTAATTTGTTGTAGTTTTATTGATTGTTGACTTTCATATTTGATTTGATAACTATTATTGCATTTGATGTAATTTTGTTATACTTTATGTTAAGTAATGTTTTATTTTTCTTTATATATCGCTTTATTAATTGATTTTGATGGAATTATACCGTATCTCCTTTTTTTATAAATACCTATCAATCTAAACATGTTTATATACATTGTTTCTTTAATGGTGCGTTGTACCGTGTATTAATTAAATAAATAAATAAATAAAATCCATTCGATGGTGTTGCCGTTTCACCGAGTCTCGCCACAAATGATTCAAATTCACGTTACGACGTGGAAGTTGCGTTTCTTGGAAAAGTTTTCGTCCCAATATGAAAATATCGCGTATTGGCACGTCTGAGATACGCTAGTAGTGCCTGAAGAATTTCCATACCACCGAGTCGCCAGTCGTCTGATGCAGGATATATTTATCGTGATATATAGGAGATTTATGCTCGCAGCAGTTATCACAAAAAATGTGATTGAACGCGGCCCGAAGACGATAAAACAAGGGAACGTGACTGGAGAAAAAATATTCCTTCGTTCCAGGAAGACAAGGAATCGAGATTTATGCGTGCCCCTAGGAGGTTTCCAAAACTTAAATATATGGCTCAATAACACGAGAGTTACGCTCAAAACTGGAATAACAATTCACTCAAGAATACCGCTGTTTAAGAAAAGTCTTTTTGACAATTTTCTCGTTGTAATTTGAGGTGCTTCAAATTTTTTATATTTTTTAAAAAGAGACTAATAATTAAATTAGACTCCTGTTGTATTTTGCAATAACTATGTGGTTATTCGTTATGAATATAATTAAACTAATTAACATTGTTAATACCACTGAAATTTATTTGGTAAAACCAACCTAAACCGGTTGGTTTTACCAAATAAATTTTAGTGGTGCAAACAAAGTTCATTAGTTTAATTATAAATTAGACTCCAATTAATCGTAGAATGTAGTAAGTAATTAAAAAGCACAAAAAATAATATTATCTAGGAAATTTATCGATTGATTATTATTTTTTTTTTAATATGTTCAGTATAGATGGAGTTTACAGAAAACCAAATCGATATTCGTGGTTTTTCTAGCAATGCCTTTTGTCTTCAATAGTTTTACCACCTTGAGAGTCTGAAATTTACGTAGGTAAAAATTAAGTGATTTTTTAAAAAAATAAATTTAGTTTCTTTAATTTTTCACTATCATTTTCTAAGGTACGTATTAAATAATTATTTTATTGGAAAATTAAAAAAAATCGTCACATACATTCCCGTGGAGCTCCTCCGCCGTGGCTGATACGTAACTTTATCCCGGTACATATTTATCCGAGACAGAAAAGGAGGTCAGGTCAAGGTTACCTTATATAGAAATGAAATATCTCCAACATAGCGTACGAATTTTTAAACTTGATAAGCCATGGTCAAAAACAATCGTTCAAAAAATATTTTTAGAGAAATTTTCTCTTTTTTAGAATTGCTTCCAGTTTTCCAAAAAATCAAATATGCTATGGATGTGCTACATTTTAGATATTTCATTTCAATAAAGGTAATCAACTTCTTCTCTGCGTCTCACTCACGTGCGGCACTTCGGAACACTCACGGCGGTTTATAAGTTTTTTTTTTTATTATATAAAAAAATTATAGTATAATAATTATACGCAATTCAAAGTAAATCTACTCTAGTGCATTTTTTCCTACAAACAATTTTATTTTTATTTTATTTATTTATTTATTTATTTATTTATTATATTGTGACGTAGCAACCTTTGTTCGTCACACCTCTTCGCGAAACCTCTGAAGAAATGAATTTATCGATCCCCGCACCAACGATCTGCACCAAAAATTGATTTCTGACCTCGTAGGTACCACAAATATTCTATGGAACAAAATAATGTCTTTGGTCTACTGCGGATAGTTTCACAGCGGTCGCGAACGGCGGGGACGAGATTACAAAATGGCGCATTCGGATCTGACACTTCAGCACGCGAGATGTGAACTTTTTCTGTGAACCCTCGTGTTAATAGAGGGTTTTTCCACGGGAGCGCTTCGCGCCATGGCCAGGTGACGCAGCATGGAGTGAAAGGTGAATCCATTGCAACGCCTGGGGGGCAGCTGCAGAGGTGATGTTCCGGTAATCATCTGCATCGGCCGCCCAAAGCCTCGGGGTGGGGTTGTTCTCTGGACCCTTAAGGGAGCAATCCTCCTCAGATGCGAGGCCAGCAAAATAAAGACCACGACTTGCCTGGTATTCAAATTCTCTCTAATAATCAATTTCACATCACGCCTGGAGCGAGCTGCGTGTTATCTGACTCCGTAAATACAAGAACATGTGCATCAGGTCGAGCGGTTTTAGAAAAAAGGAACATTGCTAAGCACGTGCGGAAGCGGTGTTTGTGCCAGACTATTGTAGCTTCATTGTTTTAAATGTGATATAGAAATTTTGCCCAGATGTTCATTAATTTGCAGAATGTGAATACCACGCCCCGACACCTGCGCTGCGTCACCGCAAGTAGTATAAAAGTATTTAGTTCCACTGTCTTTTCCCTCCATGTATGACGCGGCCGCTAGCGCTGATGTCGAGGCGTGGTAAATTAAATCTTCGCCTCAATTTATTGTAAAGAAAAGGGTTTCAATGTGCAAAATTCCCAAAAACACTTCATATAAAAAAAAATTGTCACCTTCTGTGGCATTATCAAGTTCTGTTTAAAATTCATTTGAATAAATTCCCCTTCATCTAAATAATGTTTCGTTGTATTACCCTAGTCATTGAACTGTTGCAACTTAAAATAAGTTAAAGGGAGTGACAGCTGAAGTGCAGTGTACACGACACCGGAAGTACCCTGAGTTTAAATTGTGGAAGTAAGGTGAGTCCGATTCTTCTCCGACTGAGCGAAGCTGGTGGCGACGAGGAGTTCTGTTGGGAGCAACAGAACTTCACGTCGTAATATATATAATAAACAAACATTTGCGGGAACTCTAGATTTACTTCATCAATTTGAAGAAATCTGCAGCTGAGGCACATCGATTTCTTGTAGAAGCATATCGTGAGGCTGCATTAAGTGAGAGAAGTTGTCGTGAGCGGTATCAAAAGTTTAAGAATGGTGAATTTGACATCGAAGACAAAAAACGTAGCGGAAGGCCGAAAGTATACGAAGATGAACGAAATCATTACTGGGGCTGTCTACCGAACACAATTGATGAGATGAGAAAAAAAACTACTCCAGACACGACAAAATTATACTCCTGCACGATAATGCTCATCCATATGTTGCGGCGCCGGTCAAAACCTATTTGGGAACCTCAATTGGAAAATTTTATCCCACCCGCCGTATTCACCAGACATTGTTCCTTCTGATTTCTACTTGTTTTGATCGATGGCACCATGCCTGTCTGAGTAACACTTCACATAATATGAAGATACCAAAAATCGGGTCGATTCGTGGATAGCCTCAAACTCTTCCAACGCGGTATTTGTATGCTGCCAGAAAGATGGGAAAAAGTAGTGGCATGTCATGGACAATACTTGGAATAAAACAGTAGGTTCCGTTCTTTCACAATAGATGCCCAATTTTTGATTGAAAACGGCGGAAATTTATTTGTAAACTTGTACATTTATCACCAGTTTTGAAGAGTCATTGCTGCACTCACTTCTATGCCAAATAGGGTGGATTCTGCGGCAGTAATATGAATTTAGAAAAACAAAATTTTGCCCGCGATAGTGTTTTCCTCTTATAAACGAATATTAATTACAAGTGGTACTACTCGGAATTCAGATTCTGTTATTATTTAAAATAGGGAAAAAGTCAGAGAGGGAAGCGAGATGTATTTATTTTGCGCAGAAAAATAAAGACATCCCTAATATCTACGCAAAATTTGGGTCAGGCATCGAGAAGATAAGATATATGGAAGAGTGAGGTGGGGTAGTAATATTTTTCTCAGGATCCTAGAGTACACCTGAATGAAATTTGGATGGCCTTTAATATTAAATATATTTATTCGGGGGAGTAGTGCAGCTAGAGAGATAGACCTCTTTTCAGTAAATAAAGACAATCGAATAAGTATGTGTTAGCCGTCGTACGAGGCATATTGTTTCGTTGTGTTGGTATTTATAAGGGAATACACACATTTCCCTTTACCATATAAATAGTTTCGTCTCTAGAGACTTCTATAATTTACCTTTATTAATGACTAACTTACCCGAGCGTAGATTTTTAGTAACTTTTAGTCATATTTTATGAATTTGTGTATTAACTCTAACATATATATATATGTCATCGCTGTGTTTGAGTTCTACAACTTCTCTACAGAAAGCATTTAAATATCTCTTACCGTTAAGGCAGCGTAAAGTAAAAAACGCATCGCTCGACCATTTTTTCACTGACTTTAGTGGTAAAATAAGTCACGAAAAGCCCTTTTATTTTAACGAGATAATATATATAGCCTATTTCCATTCTGAAAGTTTGTTCTAAATACTGGTGAAAGAATTTTTGAAATCGAATAAGTAGTTTCGGAGAAAACCGCCTACATCCAAACTTACAAACTTTATCTTTTTATATTATACTAGCTGTGCCCGCGGCTTCGTATGCGTAGATTTTTAGTAATTTTTAATCATATTTTATTAATTTCTGTATTAATTTGTGTATATAACATATAATATATGTCGTCGCGGTGTTTCTGAGTTCTATAACTTCTCTATAGAAAGTATTCAAATATCTAGATATATTCAGAGCAAATCAAAAAAATTAAAATTTTCCTAAAATCAAACTTAAATTCATAAATCATTTAAACCTGTAGCTTTTTTTAAAATAACTCCAATACTTTCATTATCAACTTATCTTTTTTACCGTATTAATAAATAACTTGTATTTACTACCTATATATTATAATAAGAACTGTGGCCCCCTCATCAGACTCAAGAGCTTCTCTTCACTAATGAGGTTCTACATGACTATAAAGTATTTAATTTTTTTTTAATCAAATACGTAAATAGTTAACAACTGTATTTGTACTATATATTAAATAAATAAAAATAAAAAAATAAATCTTTTATCGTTAAGACAGCATTCGTAAAAAACGCATTGCTTGACCATTTTTTTGTCGACTTTGGTTATGAAATAGGTCACCACGAAGAGTCCTTTTATTTTAACGGGATAATATTATTTATATATAATAAAATATAACTATTAGCACCATTCTAAATATTGGTGAAAAAATTTTGAAATCGAATCAGTAGTTTCGGAGTTTACCTCCTACTTCCAAACTGACAAACATTTTACATTAGTATTAGTATAGATTCTCAATCTGTAGACAAAACCCAATAATTTTTGTCTTCGGATATACATACAAAAATATTGTTAAATTATTATTATGATATTGAAATCGATTATTACTTTGTAATTATTATTATTATTGTTATTGGTGCCTTCAATAACAAATTAGCTGGTAGCACCTGCTCCAGTCTACTGCGTCATAGTTTACAATGCAATCTTTATTACAATTTACAATAGAGCTTGCTGTTTGTAAATGTAAGAGCGACCCATTTATGCGAACAGGGGTATATTTTGTTAACCCAGATCCAAGTGAAGGTTTCCATTAATGGGCCGGGTAAGGACGAAGGCTTTATGTATTTCCGGTTAAACTTAGAAATAATTTATCCTCCGGGTCTGTTACGTGTTAGGCGGTAACATCCATTCTGAATAAGTGGGCCCTTAGCCTGCACGCGGGCTTTCACAATATACTTTACGACAGAATTTTTCCTCACTGAATCAAATATGAAATGGAAAAGATATAAACCATTTTAACGAGAGAAGCACGAGTATCTCTCGACTGAGTCGAAAAAATTCCGGTTTCAATTTCTGCAAGGTATTAATAATTTTTTATATTAAGGCGAATTAATTTTTAATATTCGACATACATTACTTTAATGATAGCACAACGTTGTCCAGAAACATTGAAATAAAAATGCAAAATTCTCCAAAAGTTAAGAGTTATTAAGAGAATGATACTTATTTCGACTAATTACTTAGGCAGTGAGTAATCTACCCGTTGGCCTATTGTGGACTAGTTGTGTTACCCCCTGTATTTTTATTAAATAATTTTGAATATTTGATCTAAATATAACACGCGCTTCTAAATTTATATTTTTATTATAATTAATAAGAATATATTTGTTTTCACCACTAATTTGTTGAAAATACCAACGTGCTTCGGGGCCAATGGTCACTCCATCAGGATTTAACCTATACTTAACATTAAAAATCAAAAATCTATTTTAGATGAATAAATAATTAAGTTCGTATATGAAAACAACTTTAAAAGATAACTATTTGTTAAAAGGACCTAGTCATTTATGGTATTGAATTTACTATTATCACATTTTCTTATTTCCGAAATTTCTATTTTTATTTTATTTCACTGTTAATTTAGTTACATACATCCATCTACCTGAAACCCTTATAATAATTTGAAAACCCTTATTTATATTTAAAAAATATCTATTTCTAACAGATGATTAGAAAAGTCGGAATAATTATTGTTAATTAAATAACTTCCTTATTTATAACATTATAAATTAACATAATAAATTAGTGATGATGTAAACAAGGTACATTCTAATTAATAATATTAATATTGTCTCCACAAAGTCATTTTGCTCATATTGAAGAAGTTATATTTTAAAATTTACCTAAGCTACTCCTGAAATATTTTATATTAGACTTAAAACATTAATTTCGATTGTAAACTCATTTGCTAGCTGACGATATATCGTATATATTATAATGAATTAATAAATATTAGGGTTTTATTATTAGGGCTGGTTTAGAAACTGATGTAGATGTCAGAAAATCATTTTGGCACCCGAGATATTCCACAACCTTCTGAGATAAAACATTCTCCGAAGCACAGGCGGCTATGATAATAGAATAAAAAGTAAGGTCGTAGAAGCGATGAAAACGAACCAAAAACGATCACCGCCGACATTTATTCGAGTTCAATAAAAGACCCGACAAAAACACGAATCACAAAGCAATCTCCCATCGAAATGGCTCAATATCCACCAAACGCGGATGTTGTGACGTACATTCTTGTTTTTTCTCTCCTACGCTTCGTTCTGTCGGTCGGTGCCAGGAACTAATCATTCCCGCTCTTGGGCGCTTTCTCCCATTAGTCATCTGTCATTTTCTAAAGATTGTTTTTGTACTCCCCGCGCCTGGGGGGAGAATTTTTATTTAAAGAAAAATGGCGATTGAGAGAACAAAGCTTGCGGGGCCGCGAACTGGATCGTTCCTTCAACCAATCACAGCGATATTTTCAGAAATTGCGATTAATAAAATGGTGATTGATTTTAAGGAAATCATATTTTGTTAATAAAGTAATATACACTTCATTTGAACAATAACGGTTAATTTATATTACAAGAATTCTACATGTTTCGAAAGCGATGCTCCGTTCTTCAGGACAAAAGGTATAATTGGCCGTATTCTGAATTAAGAAATATTTCTATTTCTGTATCTTGACAGTTATTTTATAACTAGAAGTCATGCAGGTTTTGCCATGGAAACTGCAGCTACTAACTACTTTTTAATTCCTCACTGCAAAGGCTTCCTAGACTAGCAAACAGATACGAGCAACCTGACATCTTTGCCAATAACTGTGTAATATTCAAACATATATTAAAAGGTGTATTAAAAGGTCACTAGTATTTGTCAAATTGGACTTAAATAATTGATTTGTATTTGTTATTATTGTTGGTTGAGTGAGATAACTAACTGTTATATAAATTTTTCATTATATTATGACTTTCAAAGTTTATGCTTTTTCTTTTCACTCTATATTATTACTTTTTTTTGTTTTTGAAATTTTATTATATTATGTATTCCTTATGCTTCTGTTTGATATATACTTGCTTTTTACTTTATACTCAATTTATCTTTATATTTTTGTATCTGTATTTTAAGTATTTTCTTTCCGCTTTATAACATTATTATTTCTACATGTTATTATTATTTTTTCTTTAAACTATATATTTTATTAATGTACACTTTACCTATCTGTTTGTACAAGCCTTGTAGGGCGTTTATAAATAAATAAATAAAGAACATTGCAATGCCCCCAATTTTGAGGTTTTAAATTTGATAGGTTTGAAATTAATGAATTCAATAAATTAGAAAACTCATTATTCAAAATTGTAAATAACGTAACGTTTCTATAAGTATTAGAGTTTTCTAAATTTTAGAATACGGTCGAATATAAATTTAGGTTTTCGCATGGATAACCTTGAGATATTAGAAATTAAGAAAAGTGTTATAGATAACTCTCAATAATAATCATTTCTAACTTCGACTTCATATCCAATAGCTGATCTCATTCCGTTTTCAAAATTAGTATGATTTCAAAATTGTTGTTAAATGTGAAATTTGAAATGTGGTTTTGTACGCGAAAGCTTAAAACCAAAGGCTCAGTATGTTATAATATTGATGTATATGATTATCAGTGACTGTAAAATAACCTGTAAATGAAAAATAAAATAAAAAAATCAAATAGCACCTGTAAACATCTGTGATAGAATAAATTTTTATGATAGAGTATAGTATGAAGATGTTAGGGAAGAATGTAAAGCTAACTTAGCATAGTTAATAGAATAAAAAGAGGGTCGCTCAGATGGTATGGCCTACCAAGTGTTGAGAGAGTCGACCTCTCAAAAAGAGAGGTCGACCGCGAAAGACGTGGCATGACCATATTAACCAGATACTGGTAGATAGTCCTGTTAGGAGCCTCAACAATCGTAGAGCTTGTATGCGAAGATGTATGACTGTGGATGAGGCGAGAGTTGTGTCAGGACAGTTGAGTGTGGCACTCTATCTTCTCTGCCTATCCCCGTAGAAAAACGGCGTCATGGCAAATAAGTAACAAAACCAAAAAGGCGCTCAATTAAAATACTTCGCCCTTATTGGGACACCCTGTAAGGTTCACCGCACGGGGGTACGTATGAAAAACGATCAGATATGTCCTCTTCTCGTATTTATTTTTACTCCAAGGGTTGCGGGGTAGTCCTTATTCTGGTCACTGATCCAACGACGTCATCACACCACCCACCCCTGTTCCATCTCTTCCCCCGTCGCCCTATTACTTTGCCAGACTCTGGATTGTCTTTTGTCTTGTCTCGCTCTCGATCTAGAGGGCGTATTGTGCTCTCGGCAATATTGGAACGCTTCAACTAAAATGAGAAGCCTGCTTTATTGCTGATTGGTACATATTTATTTTCGTATTGGCAGTATTAATGGAAGAGTACCATATCATATTTTTCGAGATAACGTTAAAGGAAATAATAAGAGTCATTATTGATAAAGAATTGTTGAGGTTCTACGCATTTATCGTAGAAAAATATTAGGTTTTATTTGTATATCTATTTTAAATGTATAGATAGAGGGAAGATAATAATAAATGCCATCTATGAAAATTGAAAATGTGAACAAATTCTTTCGTTTCTATTTACAAATAATTGAAGAGGGCAAAAATGCTTTTGTTTTTCGTTTCAATGTTTATGTGGTTCAGTAATCTAAATAAAATTATTATATAAAGTATTGAACAGTTTGGAAACCATCAAAATCCCTACATAAATTCTGAGAAAACACTCAAATTATTATTTCACAAAAAGAGCTTGTAAATATTTAAATAAAAGAGTGTGTTTAAAGGAAACACGGAGAACATTTATTGATAGAAAAAAAGAAGTCGTACATAAAAAAATGTTATTTGAGTTTATATTTTTTTTTTTGAGATTCATAATTATCATGAATATTTTTTTTAAATGCAAACTGAGGTTATGCTAAAGTAAGTCAATAATTCCGAGTCAAATCAAAATAAATCAATGAAACTTATTGAATATTTGCTTCATATCAGTCAGTTTAATAGTTCACCTGTCAATGAGAGATTCTGATATTCTCGAAACTCGGTAGTAAAATATGAAATTATAATTAAACTCACGTGAAGTTACATTTTTTTTCACGTTATTTAATGATTTTAATGAATTATTTATACAACGTAAACAGCCAAATCCATCAATAATATACATGTTGTTATGTTTTTGAAGCATTTTATTTAAAGAATATCAATTTTAATTCAATAAAATCAGACACAAATACGTTAATGTCAATTTTTTTTATAACTTTAAATTCTAAAACTAGCACAAGTCAGATTGCAAGACAGTTTGCCTGTCTGTCACCTTAAAATTGAGAAAAGAATGAACAAAGGCATGTAGTGGCGCGGTACTATATAAATTCCATTTAAGCAGTAGCATTACTAATCAATATATAGCCAGCTAGCCTAGCAATATAATAAGCTAAAGATCTGTGTCGGAGACTGCCCGGAATTCAGATTCAAGTACAGTGAAAATATGGATTAAGGTAAGACAAAGAGGGAGTTATATTTTCAAGGGTAGAGGGTCAAACTAAACCTATCCCTACGAATCATATAATGAAATGCATTGAAAATCGAAGTAATTAAAGTGCAGACAACTATCTGCATGACCCACAGTTTAAAGTGTGAATTTACAACTGCAATGTGATTGTGACAAGGCTTTCACGGGGTTGTTACACTGTATGGTTATTGGCCTTATCTCCCCACCATAACACTTCATTTTAACGTTTCCTGCATCAAGATTCACGCTTCCCACCACCCTTCCTGCCACCCTCTCGGATATCCGTACGCATGTACAACACGCACACACCCATTGTAATATATACATGCACATAGCAGTATCGCAGTTGATACACAGATAAATGGATAAGTCGTTTAGGTTGTAATGCAATTTTTTTTAAAAATATATGGTGGAATAAAACAGTGCTGTTTATACTCGTTTTTTAAAATATTAGAAATGTTTTTCCACAATGTTACAAACAAAAAACTTGAACGTTCATCAAAAAAAAATTGGCTGCCCTGAGCTGGGCGCCAATTTTGAGAAGGTGAATACGGTATCGGGGTTGAACGCAAAATTTAATGATAATTGGATAGACTGTCACAAATTGGGAGCTATTTGTAAGGACGGAAGTTCCACAGAGAAATTAAGCAGCCAAAATTAGCAGCCAGTCAGTAGAACATAAATATATTAATTCGTCATGGTTCAAGATTCAATTCAAGGTTCAAGATCCAGCTTCACCGTGTTTTGTTATCTAACTAACCTATAGTAAAAATTAGTAAAAAAAATATCGATCTGATAAAATGCAACATTCAAGTATGGGTAATTTTTGATACATAATAAAAAGCATACATGATTTACACATATTTTTCTAATATTAAATAAAAATGTATTATGTACATAAATTCACAATCTAAATTTTTGAAAATAGTAATAAAAACACAAAGAAAAATAAAACAAATAACGAGAAACAAAGATTATCGTCAATCAATCAAGATTAAACAAAAATTACCCGAAGGCTTGATTTCTGTTTGAATTGCTTATACAAATATGGTTAATAATTTATCCTTCAACCGAGTTTTATAAATGAAATTACATCCCTTGTGACGGCAACACAAAGAGAAAGAAAAGAGGGAGAAAAATTGAACTACCAATGCACTCCTTCCCCCACCAACGACATGGCGTGGCGAGCACATTGACGCGGAACAGGCAATAGATTAAAAAACCCAATGTCTATCTCCAATACTAAATACAAGCTTACGGATGATTAGTATTCAATCATAAGCGGTAAATGTCATTAATTCTTAAGTCACAATATACACACTGTAATGTTTGAATATTAGGTAATATTAAAACTCGGAGAATCCGTGCGACTATTGTGTCAACATTTTGATGAAAAAGTGATAGATTTTATTCATTCCACTGCCATACTGGAGGTGATCAAGAGACCTGAGAGAAAGCGGAATTCTATGTGTCCATTTTACCCTTTCCCGTGTTTCTGGATCCTACGTGAAAAACCACGTAGAACCAAGAAATATACTCAAAAACTTAGAAAACTCAAGCCTGGGTTGGGTGTGTTTATAGTGTATTTTCCAATTGAAATTGGACTTCTCGCCTTTTTGAATTGGTTCAAATAAAAATACATCTAATTGCTCAGTTAAAATTGCACTAAACTATACAACATAAGACCATTCAAAAACCTCAATCAGTCCGTCTACCACAATCGACAAGGCAAGACAATTGTACACCGACTGATTTAAAAAATCCTACACGGATGTATCGAATTTTTGGTTACTAAACTGTGATTTCTTTCTGAAATTTCATATGCAAATGTAAATATTAATTTTATAGGCCTCTCAGTTCTCCTATAATATTGTAACGAGGCTAAAAAGAATCACGCACTTCTGTCAAGTGACAGTTGTTTGAAGTTGGCACAATACTACGGAAGGGTCTAGAATTACCTCTAACTTTCGAGAGACGTCTGCAACTTTCCAGGAACATCTGGAAACGTCTAGCTAGATAACAGCATTAGTCAATATAAATACGGCACACGAGAGGAAGGAGTGAGTTGTTGTTTGAACGCGGTTGATAGGCGATAACAAAGCGAAGGAAGTCTCGAGCTGCGGGCCAGGCTGGTCAAGCGAGCGGTAGCGGCGAGTTGCGAGACTCCAGTGGTGCCAAGTGAGCGGTAATTCAACAGCGATATTCTGGAAAGTTCTTACGTAGCGAAATTAATAAGTGCGAAAATTGGATACAATATTTTAGTGAATAGTGAATAAAGTTTTAAAGCGAATATCAAGTGTCTGTTTACAAGTGATACATTTGCGAAACAGTTTAATTTAAGTAATAGAGTTACATTTAATAGTGATAAGTGACTTTGTATGTTTGATTAATTAATTGTTCAGTAATCAATAAATCCATTATTAAATCCCAGCGTTTTCATTAATTCCTCCTGCAGCCACGACACGTGGAAATATTTTAAAAGTGAGGCCCAAGTACCGCTAATGCAGAACGTAGTTTGTATGAGAGTAATTTTATAAACGATAATAATAAAAATAATCATAAAAATAAATATAACAATGTCTCTCACGACGAAATTGCGTCGTTATAAATCAGAAAAGGGAAAAATAAATTGTCGCAGCAGCGCCAGATGCTGGAAGCACGTGCCCGCCCGTGTAGCTAGGTACACCTTGTTATGAAATCTGGCTGTGAGCACTTCAGCGCAGAAGCCTTCGGTATTACTTACATCCTGCACGCACACAGGCGAGCCTTTCATGTCGGGGGCCGGACCCGGTTATGGGAGGAAGACGGGAATCCCTTTAAGTGGGGTTCAGTGGGCAAAACTAATGACAACTTGCCGCGATAATGCCGCCATTGTGCGATTCCAGGGACTCCCGGGACTCCGGGAGCGGACGGGAGGAGGACAATTTGAAATCAGACTTCGCGAGCTGCTCTCCTGGAAGAATGCCGCGGCCCCCCCTGCTGTGGCCTTTGTTCAATTATTATTGTCCGGATATAGAACCTATTCAAAGGCGGGTTCAATGTTTTGAAAATTCATTTTTTGTCAGGCATGAGCTGTATTTTTTGAAGTAAAACTTCTTTGAGCGTGAGTTAAGGTTAGTTGCGTCAGAATATTTTTGAGTTTGTTCAAATCTTTCAAAACAGTGCTGGATTTATGTCACAGAGACATTATTAATCAATTAACGTATATTATCGATATCTCACAGAGACGAAACTGTATTTCTTATGGGAAAGTAGGTATAGAAGTCATTTGGGTGTACATAGGACTTATGACCTATCTTATGGTTGGCTTAAGTGATCACTTTACACAATGTAACATTCGCCATTTCCACCCATGATAGAATATACCATGCTTATTCATTTTTTGGATATATGTTCAAATTGCGTGGAAAGCTTTCACATACGAGTTGTAACTGCCTTTCCATGCGGCCTGTACAAAGCCATTTTCATTCCCTTAAATCCCCACAGATGTCGCTAATGAGAAAATCTACAGTTGATTTTACGGAATTTTGAGAGCAATATACTTTATTGTGTAATGAAATTCATCCGAATTACTTGCATTACACTAGGACACGCCAGGAAATATTATGGAAAGGCAGTTACAACTCGTATGTGAAAGCTTTCCACGCAATTTGAGCATATATACAACTTCCAAAAAATGAATAAGCATGGTATATTCTATCATGGGTGGAAATGGCGAATGTTACATTGTGTTAAGTGATCACTTAAGCCAACCATAAGATAGGTCATAAGTCCTATGTACACCCAAATGACTTCTATACCTACTTTCCCATAGGAAATACAGTTTCGTCTCTGTGAGATATCTATAATATACGTTAGTTGCGTCATATTATCCTCTATTGATATTTATGTGCAGATCCGTGGAAAAGGTTTGTGGTGAAATCAGGTACAGCTTGTTTATTACGCATGTCTTAATGTTATACAATTTAATTCCTCTCAACGATATTTTGTGATATTTGTACAAATACAATCGTTATTATGCGCGATCGAGAGAAAGATAGAAACTTACAAATGCGTGCGGTCTAATCGGCGCAAGGGAACGGAATCAACGCGTCATCATTCGCCTCTTATGTAGATCGTCTTTTATTCCATAGATTTCGCTCTGCGCTGGTGGGTAGCCTCCCAAAGAAGGTCACTTCGTACATTACGTGAATAGATGGCGACGTTTTTGAATTTGATTTTCTGAGAAAGAGTGTAAATTTTACAGTCGATAAATGATTTTAAAAGCATTTTATCAAAAGCTTATTAATTTAAAAACTTTTCCCTTGCTTCAAAATTACATAAAAAAGGTTAATCTAAATGAAGTATATTGTGTAGTTGCTTTTTCTTCTTTTCCTCTCATATCTAAATGGTCTCCGTCACATAAATTCGCATTACTTTTTTCAGCACGGAAAATGGACCACCACAATGGTTGCTTTATGTACTTTATAACTTTTCTAATTTATAAAACAGCTATTTTTGAAGCTTTATCGTAAATTTGGATAGTAATTGTTTTTTTTTAAATTTCTTCTGGCAATTTGTTGAAGAAATTCATTGCACAGTATATCACAGCTTTTTGAGATTTCAACATTTTCCAGAATAGCAATCTCATTGTGTATGATATTCATGTCCATCAATTTTTACATGAAATTCTGCCGATTTTAAGGCCGACGCCACACTACGCGGATTTTCCGCTGGGTCTCTTCAGTCGCGGAACGCCGCTATATTTATTTTCATACAATATGCGCTTATCAAACACACTACGCGGATGATCGGTCGACCCATGTGCTCTGCCGATTTTACGCGATGGAAAAGACGCCGGAAGGTGGCGCCAGCCTAAAAATAAATATAATAACGTTGCAATATAATATTTATTTAAAAATCGATATTGAGATCACTTAACATTGTACTGATATATTTATTTTTAATGTTATTCTCATAGCTTTAATTTGCGGTACCATAATTTTTGCATTTTCATTTTAAAAACTGCAGTACTAAATAGGTGCTGATGAATCTATTTCTTCATTGCAGTGTTTTTTTAGAAACATAGCTTGTATTTTGAGAAAAATTTTAGATCCATAATGATTTCCAGATAGTACATCTAACACATTTCATTCCGACTATTTCAAAAGCAAATTATATAAGAATATATCGTCGCCACAGTCTTCAAGCAAATCAATAATTCTTGATAAAATCCAGAATAAGTTGTGTACGTGTATTCAAAATTTTTAAGAACACAATACTAGATTTTATTCCCAGGGGGACATAATTAATCAAGATATATTACAGATGTCTCACGAATTTACTTTTTGTATAGAAAAATAGGTATGGTAGAAAATAGGTTTTTGGGTTACGGGCTTATGACCTATTGTACGGCTGGTTTAAGTGATCACTTTTATACAATTCAACGTTCACCAATTAAACTCATGATAGACTACCACATATATCAAATTTTTTGAAGTTGTGTATATTTTTACCTTGCACAATTTGTTTCGTGTGTGAGTTGTATTTTTACTACCGCCATCTGCAGTCAAAAAAATTGTCATTACCATAATCTAATACAGATGTCGCTATTCTAAAATATATTCGTTAGTATGAGCCATCTATAATATATCTTGATTCTTAATAAGATGTTTGTCTAAGCTATCAGTAGGTAAACACAGCAATAGCTTAATTTACAATATTGGCTGAGAGCAGTCAGGGCTGTAAGCTCCTTGTAGCAGATTAGGGATGTAGCCAACATGAGAGCATCCAGAATTAATCTTTACCGCCAGCAGTAATAAGATCACTAATCCCATGGCAGCACTTATCCTGGCATCTTGTAATAATGTTCTGCTCATTGTTTAGGGTTTTTGGACTCGGTCGTTAGGTTATACAACAGTTGGAGTATCGGCGATAGATGTCTTCGGCAGACAACAGCGAAAATTATAAGAAGCAGGCAAGATAAATTAGTCCGATAACTATTTTAATAAATTTATTTATTTATTATTTGTTCGGAGACATAACAGTGCCAAGAAAACATAAAAAAATGGTCGTTCATCACATTTTTCCTAATAACTTCGGAATTAGTAAATATTTGCAGACAATTTTTATAAATGTTTCTCATGAATATCTAGGCTATAAATAAATATTAGATAAATGTAAAACGTGGGGTGACGTGGTAACTGTCAAATGTCTTGATGATGTAAAAAAAATTTTTTTTTCCTGATTTTACTGTCTAGTCATTTAAACGTACATTTTAACATAAAATCAAAAAGATTTTAGTTGTTCTAAAATTCTTAAATAATGATATTTTCAGAAATGTATAATGCTTTATATCTTTTCCTACAAAGTTTAACAATAAATTAACTTTTAAAGTGATATAGTGAGCAGACTTGACATGGACATCTAAGTGGTTAAGCACTTTACATTTCACGTTTTTCTGTATTTTTTTTATTGATTTTGAATTTATAAGGTATATAATATAATGTTAAAATTAGTTTTAGAACACAATATAAGTAAAATTCGCATTTTTATAAATAAAAATTAAAGCAATTTTTAATTTATTCATGATTATTTTTATTATATTAAATTATAACAAAATAAAAAAATATTTTCAAAAAACCTATATTCATTTTAAGCTATATAGATTACTTTATATGCGTGCAAAATTTTATGGATATACGTCTAGAAATAAAAGAGTTATTGACTTTTGTTCCGAAACAGACCTCGATTTTCCATAGTGCGACGTACCGCACCGGAACGCACTTTTTAATTTTATAAACGCATGGAAAGGTTTAGATCAATTGTTTTAGATACCCCCGAATATTTTTATGCTAAATATTTCTATGTTCAGAATTGTACATTCACAAATGTCATTTATTGATAATTTTATATTGCATTGCAATATGTTCAAACTGTAACATTCTATTACATATTTTATCGTCAATACATAATTCGTAGAATTTTGAGTATTTTAAGAGTATGATGGGTGGTTACTAGTAAGTAGTAGTGGTAAAAGAATTATTGACTTTTCGTCCGAAACGATTTTACCTAGTGCGTCGGTGTACATGCAGACTTTTAACATTTGTATCTTTTATCTACATTTTTTCTTTACCCTTTTTAATGTTACTGAAATGCCATGATGAATTGATCAAATAAGACATTTGTGCTTACTCTTGCTTATTGCAATTTTTTTTTAAATAGAGATATGAACACGGAATATGTGTCACATCAATATTCTTACTATTTTTAAACTCAGCTAAATGCTTGTGCCATGAAAATAGGACTACCTTGCTGGTCTGGGGTGAGGTTCGAACCCGCGACCTTTGGATGAGGCGAGAATTGTAACCACGAGACCAACAAGATGTTCATCTCGTGGTTACGACAAGTTAAGTTACGCCTTAAGAATGATGGAGAGAAAAATGTTCGAGCGTGTGTTCCTGTCGGCACCAGAGAACGGAATCTTTCTTTGATCGTCCTCTCTTTACAGATACTGCGCGACGGTAATGGCTGGCGTCGCCGGCGCTAGCGTCCGGAACACATACAAACTCTTTGAATTAAATATAAATATTTGTTCCATAGATACCGGAAGAATGTCCGGCGGGCTCCAGTCCTGGCGGCGAAGAGGACTGCCTGCCCATGGTGCTGAGCTGGGAGGGCGCCGCGGAGGTGCAGAGCGGGGACATCCTGCTGGTGAGGATAGACGATGCGCAGCTGACCCTGGCTAATGCGGCAGCCAACCGCACCGTCAAAGCTGACGGAGACAGGTAAATGGCATTTTTTTACCTATCAAAGTCTCACAGAGGTGGCTGCACTTGAATAATTCATTGAACTCACCAAGATGTAAAAAAGAAAGTGTAAATATCGGGACTCACTGGAATTGATGTGTAAATATATGATCTGTTATCAATTCAGGAGTTGGAGGATACGTATGTTAACCCCAAGTATTTTATAAATATTTCGGGATAACATAAAATATTAACTAGCGAACTTCTCATTGACAGGTGAAGTGTTAAACTGACTTTCAAATATAGATTGTTTTTCAAAGATTAGGTGGAAATAAAAATAATTAATTAATTAGGTACGGACAATAGGATCAGAATTACCGTTGTAAAGGTAGTTATTACGAGATTATTGAGAGGAGACCTTTCTGGTTCGTATCTTCTGAGGTATTATGCTATGTTATACTATATAATACCCCAGAAAACACAAACCAGAAGATTTTGAGTAGCCGTGAAAACCTAAGAACATTCTTATTGAGAGGAGAGTTGGTGAAATTAATATTGCTGCAATACCCGAGTTCAATTTTTGTTTATTTTTTAACTTTAACCCTTACGCGCAACAGGATGGGGAAGTTTAATGAATAAATTATTATCCATGATGTGGTTTGTGGATTTAAAAATGCCATCACAAGTTAGACAACGATGAAATGTTGTAAACACCGGGGTGTAAAAACCAATGCGGGCTCCATGTCATTTTATACAGTTGTGCTTGCCTTCTCGAAATACTTTTTTATTAGAAGAAAGCTCGAAATGTAAATAAAATATTACTTTCAAAAGCTTCGGCGTCCAGAGCGCGAACGAAGTAAGCTCAGTCCGCTTTGACTATTTTAGGGCGAAGACCGTCCATTAACAATTCGTGTCACCTGTGACACACGTGTCAGTGATAAAGATGAACAATTGTATCAGAGAGTGGGGGTCAGGAGGAACAGAGGGGTATCTACTATTTACACATGTACTTCAATGTCTTAAGAAGTACCAATGAAAACAATGTAAGGCGGATAGGTGGAAAGGGATGGTGCCCACGATTTTCATTTTCTTAAGAATAATTGTGCAAAAATTAGTCATGATTCTAAAGAGAATATACGGAAAATACGTAGGTGTATCGAAATTCCTTCATTAAGATAAATTATAGAAGTCTCACAGAGACAAAGCTATTTATATAGGGGACGCGTATGGAAATATTTTTAGGGTGGCCCAGGGCTTATGACCCGCAAGAGCTGGCCTAAGTGATCACTTTACACAATGCAACATTCGCCAATTCCATCGTAAGAACATACATACATTATCAAATTTTCGAAACATGTATATACGTTTCAAATCTAAAATCTTTCAAATATTTGAAGGAACTATGATAAAGTCATCTACAGTCCTTCCCATGACAAAGTTTACTTAGTTTTTGCGCTGGTATTGACATTTCTATATTTTTAATGTGAATTACTAAGCAATATTCTTTATTATTATACGAATTATTTAACATACACACTAAAATACACCTGAAAAGTATTCTTTTCAATTTTTTAACTCCCTTTATAGACCAGTATAAATTTTTTATGTTTGCTCTGAGAACACAATTACTGAATTTTCTCTGTGAGACTTCAATTATATCTATAATTTATCTTCATTAATAACTATCTCTCTGTGGACAAAATTCAGTAAGTGTGTTTTCAGAACACAGTTGCTCTTTATGACCTTGACGAAGATATAGAAATCCCCCCCTTCCCCCCCCAAATCCCGGACGTCCCACCAAATTCCAAATATCATTATTATTTAGAGCCTACGCAGACACCACATAGACAAAAACCACCCCTCTGCCTAATCCCCCATCTTAATTTAAAAGTTTATCTGAACATCTTTGAAATTATTTTTTCCCCGCACCTTAATCCAGAGAGACATTTAAATAAGTAAGGCTTTCGATAATTTGTGACCAGCGGGAAAATTTCATCCGCAGATGAAGGTAAGATTTTTCGGAATAATCCAAGACTATGGTCCCGTTGTTCATACAATGAAAATAACCTAACCTAACCTAACCTAACCTAACCTAACCTAACCTAACCTAACCTAACCTAACCTAACCTAACCTAACCTAACCTAACCTAATCTAACCTAACCTAACCTAACCTAACCTAACCACATATATTGCCTATGAAATGTCAAAATATGCAGTGCATTTTTCGAAACTTTAAAGTGTAATATCTTATTTAATACTTACCTTTTAAACGTAAATTATCTTTCTTTTTGTTATTAGCACATTCAATAATATAGTGAAATAATCATTTTCGTTGTATATGCAATGGGACCATTATCTTGGATTTAGCCGATTTTTCATAGAATCGGAGAGAAAATATTCGCATTAAAGTGATTACTAACGACTTCCACGAGAACGCTGACCTAAGGGCCATTTATGAGCTTTACGGCTCGACTCAGGGCCGAACTCGAAAAGTTGTAAGGGCCCTCTTAGGCGCAGGCTCGGGCTGGTATTTATTGCGGGGCATTCTGGGCATAATTTAGGGAAATGGTCTTCGCTTTCACTTCTTGACTGTTGTGGAGGCTTCTTTATTAGTTCCCTTTCCCGAGATGTTTGTTTGCCTTTGTTTCCTGCCGAGAATCTGCGCAGTTAACATGATCCGCTTTCGTGTTGATTAATATACGTTTTTAAGTTGCCTTTTTTTTGCGTATTTTTTGCTCGTCTCCGCAATGGCGGGTGTCGTGGAGATGCTGACGTAATCGTCAGATATTAGCGCAGAAGTTATTTAGTAACATTTCTTTATGCTAAATTTGTAACTGACTCGACGGTATTTTTTGTTTGCGAATAATGATAATTTATTTTAGCAAAATTTTATATTTTATAAGAACACAATTACTGGATATGGTCCACGGAGGGATATTTATTAATTAAGATAAATTATATAAGTCTCGCAGAGAAAAGCTATTTATATGGGAAACGTGAATTAATAGGAGTTCTTTAAAGGGTAGCCCAGGGCTTTTGACCTTATGAACTGGCTTAAGTGATCACTTTCGACAATGAAACGTTCACAATTCCACCGTATTTAATAATTAATTACGTTCATTTTACGTAAGGGGGGGGGTAAGGTTAATTCGTACCAAAAAAGGCATGTTTTTGTGAATTTTTTGTGACGACACAGTTAAAATCTCTTTATTAAAACCAATAGTACATTAAAGTATGATATTTGAAGAATATTGTGTAAAATTTTCAAGACGAAATATTAAGAAATACGGTAATGGCAGCAATTATTCGGACGTGTCTCGGAAAAAAGTAGAATTGCGGTGTCCATCATAACTTGGTGCTAAATCATCTGAAATCAAAAAATCAAAGTTCATTCGTTAGATAATAGATTTTCCCAGGTAACGCTAGGAGGGTTTTTTGAAATTTCAATTTTTCAATTTTTTGGAACACTTTGAAGGGAAAGACGCGATTTTTTGCGAAAAATATCGACTAATTTGTTATTAAAAAATAAAAATTAATAACAAATTTGAAAAAAACTCGACAGCGTTACCTCGTAAATTATGTACAGAAATAGTATTCAAAATTTCAAAAGGATCGGTGCAGTAGTTTTGAAGTTATGATGGACACCGACTTTGAAAACGTGAGATGTGGGGAAAACGATTTAAATTTTTGCACACTGTAAAATTCAAAATAAAACTCAACACTTATTTTATACTTACACATAATCGTCGATGCCATGTTCACAAGGCAAAAAGCTTTCATCATCAGCATCTGTTTGTCCTTGTCTACGCAAAACTCTTCCAATGCAAATAGCACGTCCGGTAGTCCTCAGGCGAGCGCGTCTCTTAGCTGCCCGAGCAGATATAGAAAATCAGTCTGAGTATCGCTCAAATGTTCATAATTTCGTCAATTTTGCTCCGATTGACTTGGAATTTTGACACAATATTTTTACGATGTTATACATTCATATAAAAAAATTAAAAATAAAATGCAAAAAAAAAAGTTAAAAACCTTACCCCCTCCTTAAAGCCAGCTCATATAGGTCATTGTCCCTGGCCACCTTATTAAGAATTTCGTACACGTTTCTCATATAAATAACTTCGTCTGTGTAAGACTTCTATGATTTATATTCATTAATGCTTTATTTAATAATATCGCATTCCAAAACACTTTTTCGATCTTAGACTTTTTGCTGTTCATAATAAAAGACTACACAACCTCACCCACCACATGACCTCCTACCTTACCCGAATAGGTCGACAAAATTCTGCAAATGTTATTTATTAATTAAACCTAAATTTGAGGGGCACTGCTCCGTGCAAAACTAAAGTATAAAAGTAAAATTAAAAAAATATTTTAAATAAAAATTTTGCACCACGAAGTGCCTGCCAAATCATACAATGAATAAATAGTATATGATTCAACGTGATTTTTTTTAATTTTTACACAACGCTAATCCATTGTGGTGAGACATAATATCTTAAAATAGAATATATTCATCTGGTTTATGAATAGTAACGAATTTACGAATAGTAACGGGCTAGTTATAAATTTTATGAAAAGCCCGTTACTTGATATATTCCCCATTTCGGCATCCACTTCTCAATTACCCTCACCATAGCTGTAGTCCTGCCCCGTTCAAAAATTAATTTGTTTGCTAGAATAGATAATGGATAGTTAGTCTGCGTCCGTCTTGATGAAGACACGGTGGTATCGAAACCGGTAGATGTAGTTACTAGTTAAGTGGTTAATACAAAGTAAAAACTAACTTTGTTCAACACCACTTCATCGAGTTTTCAACAACTAGTTTCAGCTCTCAGCTGACCCTTCATCAGGATCGAATTTTTAGCCTAATCACAAAAAGAGTGGATAGTTTAAACTTGTTCCTGAGTTGTTTTTACATCTGCAGGCATTTTTTAATTACCTCGCGTCACGTAGCCCCAGCTATTGTCTCTTAAAGACTCCCTCCTGTACAGATAAAGTAAAGCGCACATCGCAGATAAACCTCCCCTCGCACGACTTACTTCTCCAGGATTAAGACTGGCTCAGAGAGGAGGAGTAGGACTCTTCATTGTGAAGAAAGAATTAATGTTCGTTTGTGCCAGTTAATTAATATAAAACTGAGATCTTTGTGCACCGGATGTCGGACACTATATGTTTTGACACAGAGTATAACCGTTATAATAAAATAAATTAAAATTATGAAAAAATAGTAGGTGCGTGGCAGTTGGAAAATTGTCACTTTTATAAAAATACTTAAAATGGAGAACCGAAATACTAAGAAGGATTATTCATTCGATGACATAATTTTGCTGGAAAATTGTGGTGTATTCAGGCAGGCCACCTTAACGTGAGTATAAGGTGGCGCTACTCTTCTTTCAGCTAGCGTGCAGTTAGCACGGGGTCTGATTAGAGTCGGTCGACACAAATTAAAATTGTAATATATTGCCTTTTATTTATTATTTTTGCCTTTTATTTGGTGTCCATATCCCGAGTTTGGGATCCATAACAAAAATAATGCAGAAGACCATGAAGAGTTCCACACGTAATTGGAAATTACCTAAATGTGTCTCCCAATGAACACGGAAAAATAAAGATTTTTTTTCAAATATTTCTCAAAAAAATTATAATTAAATATGAACCTCAATATTTTGAACTTATATTTATTGATTACACCTGTTTCGGAAAAACCTTTCCATCGTCAGGTGTTTTATAAATGTCAAAATATCAAAATGAAAAATGTATTTTGTTTTTCTAAATTATTTAAATACATAAATTTATTGCTGAAGTTCTTATTACACACAATTATTGAAAAATTTTTTAGAATTGGACTAGTAGTTAAATTATTATATGAATATTAATATTATTTATTTATTTAGTTAAAATTATTATTGATTATTAATAATATTTTGTTTACTAATTTACATGCTTTACTAATATCTAATGATTCAAAATTATTCAATTTCAGACCAAGTTTATTTATGTGTAAAATAGAAAGTACTATTTTTTTTTTGAAACCGTTATAATTTTCTAATAAACGATTTGAAAACTAAGAAAAAACATGATTATTCAGAAATCTTAAATGCTCTTTTACTCTTAAATTGAAATTTCGACCGTAGGTTTAATTAATAAATGTAAGCAGATGAAAAAAAAAAAAAAATCTTTTTTTTAAATGTCAATCTACAAAGATGCTCAACCAATCGAAAAAAAAAGTCACCCGATTTCTTATTAAATTTCTGGCTCCCGGGGTGGTGTTGTACCCCTTAAGATGCTATTTCGTCCAAAAATTAATCTTATTTAAATGCATGACCAATAAATAAATATAACAGAAAATGATTTGATATATTATAAAAGGAGATGTGTGGATTACTCCATGAAAGAAAATCGAAAGACTTCCATCAGAAGCGACGGTGCTTCAACTGCGATAATAGAGATTGAACAAATTAGGATTAAATGTAAAGTCTGTCTCCAGCGTTAGACTAATACGAAGGGTGGTGAGGATTCTTCAATTATGGAGAAAATTGGTCTCTGCGTTTCTCAGACCATTACGGAGACAAGGTGGTCGTAGAATATTTGATCAGCCAATAAACACAATCAACCCTCGAGCGGTTATGCCAATCGGTACAGCAATTTCGTTAATGAACCGCATAACTTCGGATCCTCGAATATTTCAGGTCAGCGATAGTCGGATTGGGTAGACTTTAACGATTCTGATAATAATATAAGGGTTGCAGAGTTAAACCCTAAAGTATTATTTTAGATATGTTTTATTTAAGTGCTCTGTTCTTGTCGATACAATTCTTGCAAAGCTTTTCTGCCCCTGATAGTGGAGCTTTCAAAACGGTTTAAACTGAACGGTTAATGAAAGTTTTTAAGAGAACCGAAAACCAGTGTAATCTACTCGGTTAACCCGGATATCATCAATCAATATATATATAAAAAGAAACCCGTGTTTCCCTATCCGCCAAGTTTTCTCCACAACCAGCCACAACCACCCACCGGTGGTTATGGAGGTGGATAGCCCTTGGTGTCACATCGAAGGTTCTAAACTGAGTGGCGGAATGTGTCGGTGTGTCTAGAAGGTTCCTGTACATTCGATAAATATCTCGAAAGTTCTGGAAGGATAATGTTCTAGAAGGTTCGCGAAAGTTCTATGACGATCCAAACAGTGTACTAAAAATCTACGCGTGCGAAGCCGCGCGGGCACAGCTGTTTGTATTATAAAACACAAAAATACATTTCAAATCAAACATAACAGTTTCCAGCATGGATGAATGGATGACTTGCCAGCATTTCATTCATTCTTGAATTGTCCACTTTTCACTCTATTGTACAAAGATTTTCAGCACATCTCCATCATAATGGGTCGACTTTCATTATTTTTTTTGCAATTTATAGGCTGCTTTGCATAGATTAGTTCCACTATTTTACGAAAATGCTGTCACGTATTCCTTGACATTATTTTCGTAAAAAATAACTCCTTGAAAAGATAACTAATTTTTTTTCAAAGCTATAATTGATAATAGTAACCCATCTATGAACACCAAAACTCACCTGATTTTACATGCTCGAGAATTATACAATTAAAAAATTCTTCTGTTCTGTTGCTCGTAGACGTCGCTTTCTGTAAAATAAAAAACTTATTCTTTGACCGTGCGCGGCGCCTTATATACCCGCGAATACTCAAAACCTGCATTCTGTTTTTTTCTAGAATACTCGCGGTGCGTTCTACCGTATTTAATCTAAATTTTATACATTTATTGTCCCTGGAAGGGTGAGGGGAGGTACAAGAGCACCACACCTTTTATAATTAACCGTGTTATTGACAACTTTAATGTGGCTTTTGCAAATTTAGACACTTTTTGTAGAATTTACAAACTCTGTTAGGGGTAAACTGCGAGGTGACACATTTTCCTCTCGCACATGCGAGTGTACATGTACTTAAAATATACACTTACTCACACCAACTAACTACTTGAAATAAACTGTGAAACATGGGTTTTTGAATTTGGCCAAAGGCTCTGCCTATTATATCACTGATGTAAATGATTATCAACGGCTAATAATGATAAAAAAAACCAACCCATAAAAACCATGTTTTTATTATACTCCTTTTCTCATTTACTAGTGGAAACAGGTTCGGCGCTTAACCTACGCGTTGGCCTCGAGTCGACGACGCTAAGAAAGGGAGTAATAAAAAATTTCGAAAAATCCAAAATTATACTATAATTAATAATTTTTTTAAACAAAAAAATGTTAGATCGTTTTTATCGTCGCCACGAGTCTGTCTGCAAAATTTCAGCTCGATTGGATCACGGGAAGTTGGTTAAAAATCGATCCAAAATTTTTTGTCAGACGAGCAATCAATCAATCAGACGCCACGAGTTAAAAGAAAGGGAGTAAAAATAGTAACACGGCATACGAATTGTATAAACACCGATAGCTGAATGTTAAACTAGACAGTTTAAGTGCTAACGAGACTTTTAAAATCTCGGTCACGCAAGATTCGCAGCGCTGCCGTCATAAATCTGGAGCGAATTTGTCGCGCTCATAATGGAGGCCATAACTCAAAGCATTCATTGCCGCGCTCTTGAGATTCATTACAGATATACTATAAGGAGCATTGTTTCACCGTAGTTACGATATTTGAACTATGGATCCGGCATTTGAACCGCTGTAAAGGGGGGGGGGGCGGGCTCTATTGTGGGGGTAGTTTGCGAAGTTCTGCACCATTGAATGTGTTTTATTGCGGGGAGGATTTATGATCCACAGTGGGATTAACATGGGAGATGAGCATTTTGTTACATGCTCATGTGAGGAGAACGGTACGCGGCGTGATTGATGACGCTTTCTAAGTGATTTTAAACAGTTCAAAAGTAATGTACGACCCTTCTGGTGGCAGGCAATGAGTTCTCGAGAACTTTAAGCGCTGAACCCTTTTGTGAAATTCGTTTTATCTCCTCAAAACTGAAAGGCGTGGAAGGTCACCTCGATGTCTGTATATACGACTAGTGGTTATCTCGTTTTTTGATCTGTGGTTTGCGTCCCAGTCCAGGAGAAAGAAAAGATAGCTCTATTGTGAAGAATATTGATGGAGACACGTTTTCCGTGTATGCATATCTTCTTCTTTGTCTTTTAGTAGATCTGTTGATCTGTGCTACAAAAAACTACGCCTCCTGTGATGACGAGATCCAGCTATCTCTCCATCTTTAATTTTTTATTTATTTTTCACTTATCGGTTTTCTTACAGCCATATAATTAATAAATCTTGAAAAAAAAACAATTATTGATGTACAGAGCCTTGGGCCAATTACACGAATACACATATATACAAGAATATTATACCAGGATCGATAAAAAAATAAGAAAAAACAATATGTCAGATAGTGAGTTTGTGTGTTTTTATGTGTCCGTGTGTGTATGCGTTTTTATATGTTCGTGTGTATGTTTACATGTGTGGGAAGAAAATTGTCATGTTTATACGTAAGTATAAATTTTTTTCAGTGGTCTCCCCGGTAGGCGTCGTCCAGAGGGAATTTCATTCGCTGCTGTATGCACGAGTGTGTCACTGTCCATTCTGACTACGTGATCTCGCCAGAATCTCCTTCTGGATCTACTCCAGCATGCGGTGTCCTCTATTTTGCAAGTTTTCCTTATGTCTTCATTTCGGACACGGTCACGTAGAGTTTTTCCAGTAATGGATCTCAGCACCTTCATTTCAGTTGTTCTGAGGAGTCCTTTGGTACGGATAGTGTCAGCCCGCGTATTTAAAAATAAACACTATTCCAAAACATTAATTATAAAAACTGTAATATGGACACATCGCATTTCCGGTAGTCGCCGAGTAGACTAATATATCTGAATTCCCCTTTTATGAATGCAAGTTCGAATCTCCGACTGGCCCGTTTTTTGATTTATCTGAAGCTGCACGAATTTTCTTAAATGGCAGTTATTCTAATAATATATTCATTTTTGTTTACTCAATTCAGTTGAATTTATACAAGTTAGAAGAGATTGTTTTTATTGTTTTTTTGTTATTTTTAATTTTTTTTTATTTTGGGAAACATACAGTACAATGTAATACAAAAATTATATAATATCGAAAAAATATTCATTTAGCATGACTTCACTGTTTCCTCTATGATGTTTCCCAGATTATGATAATACATAAATGGGAAGGGTGGGAAGAGGAAAGGAATGGGATTCAATTAAAGAACTATTAAATTCATTTCAATAATCATAACTGAGATTACAAAGTTTCATTATAAATAGAATCAAATTGTCAATAAAAATATCTAGGTTATTTGTAGAATTTAACATTGATCTTTCGAACCCATACGAGACCCACCGGTTTAGATATAATTTTGGTAATAAGGTTTAAGGCTCTGCGTAGGCCCACTTTAATGTTCAGGGTATAATAGAGCTAGTCTATAATACTTTATAGATAAATTTCCGCCTAAATTATGAATCAAAAATTATGTTAAATATTCGTTGTTTTTTTTATATTAATAGTTATGGAGATGAGGAACTTCAAAGTTTGATTTTTTCCAATTTTATTGACTACAAAACCTTGCAGAAATTCGAACCGAAATTTTCTTGCAAGGTAGTAATCATTGACTTGTATTTAAACGAATGAATTTCTAATTCTCGATAAAATTTATGTTCATGACAGTCCAAAGTTTTACTAAAGGTAATTCAGAAATATTGAAAAAAATGCAAACTTAAATGTCGCTTATCTCTTAACAACCATATTCTGACATCGGTGTTTGAACATTTTCTACACATTTAGGCAAAAATCTACCACCCAACTGTGAACTAACCCTTTCTTATCCTGTATATGATTAAATATAATTATGAAGACGGTGAGATCAATAATCCAGGTTGTCTGAATGGGCTATCTTTGAAGAACATTATTAGACCGAGTAAAAAGTCCTGAACTTCGGCATGGAGTCTCCTTTTCTGCAGTAAAAACAATTTCGATTAAGGCGACATGGACACGTCTTGCGAGTGCCAGATGAACGACTGTAAAGTTGGCAACTCCGGAGGGAGCGGCGACCCTGACTAACTTAGGGAAAACAGCAATTATGACAATATTAAGACTTAAGACCTCTGACCCTTTCAAGATAAGGGTGTGAATGTGGTGAAGACACCTCTCTTTGTTTGTGCTGTACAACTTTATTTTTATTTTTCCGTCAGGGGAATAACTATTGGACTTTAATTAACTGCGTCTACGGTCTTTATTGTGTTCATTTTCATTTCATATACTTGACTTTGTCTTCATCTATTTACTTATGATTCATATTCTTTGGGGTTTTCTTGTACGTATACGTATATGTATATGTGAGAAAATACAATTTTTGTATTGTTACCCCTTATCGTATATTCATTTCTTTATGAACTTCACTGTATTTCATGTATATATGTTATTGTTATCCTAATTAATAAACAAAGAAACTATGATTTCCTCCTCTTCATCCTTACGCCTAGGAAAAAGTGAAGCGGTTTTATGTGGACGCCTCCCCGCGCCACTTGTACTCATGTGAATGTAAGTGGCATGGATAGGATGACCACTTTAGCATAAAAAATTCCGAATTGGGTCGTGAAAAAAATTAGTAGTGTCTATATGGGAGCTATTGCTCATAAAACGGCACTAGGTATGTGGCGGGTAAAGACGAAGAAGAAGATAATTCAAGTTTTATAAAGATTTTTATTTAACGTATATTTTTTTTATAAGAAAATTGACATGAAATTAAATTGAATTTTCTAAGAGAGAAACCATAGGAGAATTATTTTTATAGGTTTAAAAATTGATGCAATATTTTATGTATATAGTGTTATTGTTATCCTATTTAACAAACAAATAAACTATGATTTCCTCCTCTTCATCCTTACACCTAGGAAACAATGAAGCGGCTTTGTGTAGACGCCTCCTCACGCCGCTTGCACTGATGCAAGTTTGAGTGCAGTGTGGAGGATGACCACTTTAGCATAAAAATGGACGAAATAGGCGGTGAAAGTGTAAGGTCGATATGCGAGCTATTTATAGCTCATAAAGATAAGATAAGATAATTAAAGTTTTATAAATATATTTATTTTACGTATTTTCTGTCATAAGAGAATCAACATGTAATTGAATTTTCCAAGATATCACAATAGAATTGTTTTATAGGTTTAGAAACGGAGCTTCTAAATCAGACAACATTCGAATGTTCGAGTACGTTTTTAATATTTTTATATTGTTGAGGAAACAAAATCAATATGAACGTACCTTGAAAGGAAACTCATAAAGTTTCTTCATATCTGATAATAAAATAAGAATTTTATACCCTGTCGCGTCTATGATCATCGCTGCCTGGGCGGGGTACGTACCGCCTGATTGCTTTCAGATTTATATTGCAGTTCGCAACTTGGCGCCACGAAGCCAGTAATGTTTATTTGGCAGACTCTATTTACACAGATTCCCAGACAAGCTGCATGCATCTCCAAGTTCTGAACTCATAATTAAAGGGGAGGATTTTCCAAACAGGCCATGCAATGAAAATAAAATATCAATTAATTAAACTGAATTGTAATGACTCTTCGGCATTTAATACAGGTGAAACAAAACGTAATTTTAATGTTAGAGTGAAAAAACATTAACACACTAACCATAGATAATTTAAAAATGGTTTATTACGCTTCTGTCCATGCACTACTCCAATATGGAATCATTGGATGGGGAGGGGCGTATAATAACACCATAAACACAGTGAAAGTAATCCAAAGATCAATTATAAAAGTAATATTAAAAAAAAGAAAAACCTTCTCTACACAATTACTTTTCTCTAAATTCCATGTTCCAAAATTAGAGAATGTTTACAAAAAAACGTCAATTATACAACTAATTAAAGAAAACATAACTGCTAAATTTGAAAAAAACACATCATTAAGATTCAAAAATAATTTTAAAATCCCAAAATATAATACCAAACTGTGTCAACAAAACTACATATACTTGGGCATAAAAAACTTCAATAACCTACCTACAGATATTAAGAAAATCGATGACTTACAACAATTAAAGAAAAAAATAAACCAACACTTTAGATCGATACAATTTGACAATGCATAACAAGACATATAGCTAAGGAACAAATAAGCCAAATCCAAAATAAACTAATAAAGTGTAAGCCCCTCACCAAGCACATGAGCAAGTCTCATTTTTGGAGAGGCAAAGCAATAAAATAAAATGTATCTAAGTAGATTGTAATAGACAAATGTATTATGATTTAAATGTAGTTTTAATATTAAATAAATAAAAATAAAAAAATATCTCAATAAAAGTGGTTTCTTGGAATTCGAAAACCATCTTTTGGAAACAGGTTACACGTTTAAAAAAAAGGTCAATATATTTATAGATATCTCACAGAGACGAAATTATATTTTCATGGGAAAGTAGGTATGGAAGTCTTTGGGTGTTCATAGAGCTTACGACATATCGTACGGCTGGCTTAAGTGATCACTTTACACAATGTAACGTTCGTCATTTCCACCCATGATAGAATACAATGTCTACTAAATTTTAGGAAGTCGTATGTATTTTAATTATACGGCATGTTTCGTATATGTGTTGCAACAATCTCAAAATATTCTGAAAAAAGAACGGTGTTTATATTCTCCACGTCAATAATAGAGGCCTTAGATTGGATAAAATAGAAATATTAGAAAAACATACCAATGATCCTGAAGGAGGGAACATTGTTCTAGAAACATGTAGATTGTTTAATCTAATAAAGTTGTGAAAACAAAGTGATTTGTGTTTTATTATAATAATAATGTCACCACAAAGTTTAAGCATTCATACAGAAGAAAAAATATTCTTCGAACAGTAAATATCAGAAATCAAGAAATGCCTGAACACTAAAACAAATATAATTAATAACCAGTAAAATTTTACGAATAATCCATTATTTGATATATTCCCCATTTCGGTATCTACTTGTCAAATACCCTCACCATAACAATAGTCGTGCCCCCGTTCCAAAAATTAATTTGTTAGCTAAAATAAATAATGGATAGTTAGTATGAGTCCGTCTTGACGAAGATACAGTGGTATCAAAACCGGCCGACGTAAAGTTACTCCAAGTGGCTAATATAAAGATCTTAATTAATTTAAATCAATTTAATATATATATATATAATATTTCCTCAATAAATCTTAGTGGGTATGCGTATCTTTATGAACATTTTCTAATTTCAAAGCTGTTAATTCGCGGTGGAGTCTCATTTTAACGATTAAATTTTCGATTTTTTCAATATAAAGATAAATTTGAGAAAAAAGAAAACTCGTAAAGTTTTTTCTAGATAAACTTAGATATAATGAACATAAGTGTAATTTACACAGACGTTTTTGAAGTTGTACTACCTACTGACAAGTTTTCAGTAAGAGCATACTAAGTTTTGCTGTTTCCTAAATGAATAGTCAAGCACAGTGCAGCAAATATATTATTTTTTGTTATAAAACCCTTTTTATTTCCAGAATCGTCTGAGATAGGGAAATTCTGAAGTCAGATTCCGAATCAGCACTTTTGAGTTTACAAAGTTCAGCTAAAGTTTCTCAAAGGAACGAGTTTTTTTGATGGCAAATATTTTCGTAGCACTGAATTGGCATAAAGTTTACGATTTTTGAAAAATTTTATACTAAATTATTTTTAATTTATTATTTCTTAACATGAATGATTTAATAATTTTTTGTAAGGAAGATTATCAAGTAGCCACGAAAGTAAATTAATAACATCTGGGATTTTCCTATGATAAAAATGCTCATCCACAAATATAAATTTATATTTGTGGACACTGAAAAAAAAAAAAAAAACGAATAAATTTTGTTTTAAAGGCTAATATATTCTTACAAAATGTAAGTTGTTTACAAATAATTTACTATGTGACTTTTATTGCGAAATATAATTTATTTTTATATTTAAAACTACAATAAATTCATTCGCATTTTTTTCTCATGTAAAAAAAAAGCTTTAAAAACGTGAATTCCTTAGGTAACATAAATTGACATCACGGCTCCGCAATTAGATTTTCTATCACGGAATGCTTAAGTTTAAAAATTTATTAACTGTGATTTGTAATCCACTATGATTACTGATTTCAGATTATTTTAACAAAATATATATCATAATTTTGTAATTAATATTTTTAATAATGAACGAATGCACCAGTTTTAAGGGATTGTTAGTTGAAATCAATAAATACCAGGCGCATGCTGTGAGAATATTGAATCTGCAGTGAGTATATTGAAGCTGTAGTGAATATATTGAATGCATGCAGTGAGTGTATTGATTACCAAGAGTATGCAGTGAGTATAAAGACTTTTAGTTATATTTTGGAAAAAACATCGAAATATTATGATAATAATTGTATTAGGAATGTAACGAGATAACTATATCTTTTTTAAATTAGATTACTTTAAAAATATGCTAACATGTCAGTGTGTTTTGCTTCAATGTTCCCACTGTCTGATTTTATTTATTTATTTTTTGATATTTTGGTGCAACCCAATTCATATGTTTCCTCATGTATGCATTATGCATCACAATGAACTTTGAGAATACTAATCGGGGAATTATACACAAATGTACATAAAATATCATTGAAAGATTTGGCAGATACTTCGTGGTGCAACATTATAATTTAAAATATGTTTTAGTTTACTTTGTAATACACACACACAATATGAGTTATTAAATTACTACTATAGTTTCGAGAGGAGCAGTCCCTCTCATCATCAGGTATAGATAATAACTAACCTAAATACAAATTTTATTAATCTAATCTGGTAGGTCGGGGGGGCGCGCGGTGGGGAAGGGTATTTTTTTCCCCGAACAGCTCTAGGAGTGGTGAAGTGGACTGAAATGTGATATATTTATTAATGTGTTTCTAGAATTCAAATTTTTTAGAATTTTTAGGTTTCCAAACTGAGTGGAGTAATTTTAATTTGTGACTGTCAAAAGAATGAGTGGTGTTAATTATATGATTGGAAAATTCGGAAAAATAGTTATTTTTTAAGCAGCAGCGATGTTCTTTTATGTGTGTTTTTAAGTTTCTAGTGGATTGCCCTGTATATTTTTTTATCAGTCTCCGCAAATTATATTGAAATTATAGTGAACTCTATGAGATAGAAGCGCTTTGCAGTGAATTGAGACCCACCGCGTTCCCAAGACCGTTTTATGAGTGAAAGCTCCTATATTGGTCCTACTCTTATGTTGCCAGGTTGACATTTTTTTTCTCTAAAGGCCACCTCCGTGCCAAGTCGTGTAAAGGGCGACCCGGCAAGGAGAGGCCCAACAAAACTCCATTCACTATCCCATTTCCACCAAACGCTCTTTATTAGGTAATTAAAATAAAATTTAAATCAAAAATAGAAAGTTAGATCAGAAAATAAAGTACACAGAAAAGAGAAATATAGCCATAAAAAGAAACATGAAATTCATAAAAATATTATCAATATACATTAAGGTAAAATAAGGAAAAGAAAAAAGCGGCATATAGGAATGGGGTGGGAAAGAGGCAGTGAAAGAACTGAGGGTAATGTGGCACACTCCCTATAAGAGAAGGACAAAACAGAAATACACAAAAGGCGGAGATCTGTTCTGAGCGACACGGGTCCACAGTCTCAAGAGAAATTACCCATGAAGTAGCTCCCAGCGCGACACCCACATCCTGGTGAACCTCCAGATTTCTATCTTTCTTGATGAGGTCACAATTCCATACAGACCTGTGCCTCACTTTCTCCAGTCCTTCAATCATAACCTCTATCGCATTTCTCATAATTACACGTGGGCAGAAGATGTACTCCGGCGTCTGCGCCACATGAATGCAGGCGTACCAGTCATGCAGTTTGCTCCGAAACTCGCAGTGTCCCGATACCAGCTGCATTGTATAATGATCAAACATGGAGGACTTTTCTATCTTTCTCTATCACGATAAGTCTGCGGAGGAAGGAATAAGTCCACCTCCCCAGAGGCGCCATGTCCCACCTCTCTTAAGTAAAGCGATGTGCCAACTCATCTCGTAGGTTCTGGGAAAAGTAGTCTTTTCCCACTCCCTCGATTCTGGCTTGTTATTTTGGTTATCAGCATATTCCATGCGACTTATCTTTCCCTTACGTTAACAGCTTAACAGATAAGCCAAACCAGATCTTCTGAGTCAGCCGCCCGTATTGTCGCACATTCATCTAGTGATTGGAGATTTTCTGTGGAGAGGGGGTCTCTTGATTCTGCCTTGAGACACCAGTTTCTCTATTGCATACGTACGTCTTGTGTCATATCAGAAATATTTCGTGTTTGTACACAAAGAACTGATCTTTTCACTGCCGCCAGATGCCGCATCATTACCCTCCTATTTTCTATCCCACCGTCGTATATTGTTGGATAAAGCCCTCTCTTAAACACAAAATTATTTTTTGTCCTCGGAGATCAGAATTCAGCTGCTTCCTGCAAATCTTTATGTCATCAACCTGGAGAGTAATACAAGCTTGGGCTTCCAAGATGACCTACGTAGCATTCACGTAGCAGCTACGTCGCATAGGTTGTTATTCCTTTGATAAAGCATCCCAGCTCATTTACATGTAAACGACGACAACTGGGAGCCCAAAATACTGCAATCACAGTTAATGCCACATCAGAAAATTAGTGCAATTGTCTCAGACGGCATATATCTTACGAGCGCGCACACTAGTGACGGTTGAACCGTTATTTTAACCGGTTACACATGGTACGGTTATTTGAAAGTTGAGTTAGGTTTCAAAAAAATATTTTTAAAATTCCGAAATATATTATCTTTTGACAATGGCTCAGGAAAAAACACTATAATTCAAAGTGTAATTATGTAAGTTTATTTTATGGATAAAAATGTGAAATTGCACGATTAAGTGACGTGTCAATAAATGACATTTAAAACGTTATCATCATACGATTGATTTGTTCCGTGCGCTGGCCCTGGAAACTCCAAACGGAAATGAATTGAGAAATCTATGTAGAACGCTCGATGGTGCATGTGCTCAATTCCGTTCCCTTGCTTCGAGGAGTGCACATGTTTCATACCTATTCTCTCTGTATAACTTGACATGTAACTCGTGATAATTCTAAACTGTTATTTTATAAGTAGTAAAGTATTTATTTTTTCACTTTTGGATTATCACTTCATGTATACATATTAAAACACTGTTCGAAGAATATTTTTTCTTCTGTATGAAGGCTTGAACTTTGTAGCGACATTATTATTAAAATAAACAAAGTGATTTGTGTTTTATTTTAATATTAAAACAATGGCGGTTTCTTTTCTAGTTAGTAATTTTTTGAGTAGAACAGTAGAAACATATTTCCGGTATACAATTTTACAGTGATAAAACTAGGTCCATGATATCGAGGCGAGTAGTAGATGTATGGGTACAAGGAAGGAGAAAGGATTAAAATAGGTTTTGGAAAGGTGAAATTGCTTAAGTGCTTTTAATTAGACGTATTTTTGGTCTGTGATGATGTGGATATCAGATTCTACAGACTAGCTGACTGCACTTCAAATGAGGAGCTGAAGAATTCAGTATCGTAAACGGGGATGAATAGTAAAGTAACGTCAGCTGAACAGAGTGAAAGGCTATAATTAGATAGAAAGTTAAATTTAGATTTCAGGTACTGAGGTGAATGTGACTTGAAAAGGACATTGTAGAGATAAAAAAAGTATATCATCAGATTATAAGACGTGAAGACAGTGAAAAGGTGAGAAGTGATCAAATTTTTTGAGGTTGAAGATAAAATGGGTACATACATTTTTAAGGTGTTCCAGGTTATTGAGATGCTGTACATTGACATTCAGATAACATATATTGTCGTGATTTGGCACAGACATTACAACAATGAGCTCTACACTCTGTTTAAGGAGCTGAACGTCACAAAATTTATAAAACAGGGAAGTCTAAGGTGGCTGGGTCATGTGGAGTGAGTGACCGAGCATCAAGGACCAAAGTCCCTGCTGAACTCACAAAGTCACAAAGAACTGACAAAGTCCTCAAAGACATTCTGCCTTGGAGCTTCTGAACTGGAGAGAGCTGGTACTAAACCGAGACGAGTGGAAGAAGGCTCTTGAGAAGGCCAAGACCTATCACGGTTTGTAGAGCCAAGAGTGATGATGATGTTAGCATGATAAAACAGGGAAAGAATTAGTGATTGCTTATTTGTCATTTTACAGTAACCGAACCATAACCGTAAATACGAATGTCTTATCTCTTAATTCCAAGCCATAATAGCGATCTCCTTTCACTGTCTTAAGGTTTGTGTTTTCTGGGATATTATTCCATGTTGTTACGACCTTTCAAGCCGACGTTTCGGATCCCATTGCAGGGTCCATCATCAGGGCTGACGTGTTGTTGTGAGTGTTGGTGTTGTGGTTAAGTATCGATCCGTGTCGAAAGCAGGGTGAGAACGTTGTCAGAGTTGTGTTAAGTAATGGCTCGCAATACCGTGTTGAAAACTGAGTGTTTCTGTGTTTATGTATTACGTGGCAATACCGTGTCGGAGTCATGTGTTGTGTTGTGTGTATTTTCCTTTCACTGGTCTGCACTAAGTTCCGGTGGCAAGTTATAATAATCCAATACATGTGTACTTCTATAGTAAAGATTAAAGATTTTGCTGTGCACTTAAAGATTGTAAAGTTACTTGTAAAAGTTGTCGGAAACGTTAATAATCACGACGAAAGGAGGTGGAAGTTGCTCCAGAGATAATTTATGCACCAGGGCAGAAAAGACGATAATTTATCAGTTCTTGGTCTGGTTCCGGCTGTAATTAATCGAGCAACAAGTTTAAATTAGTTTCCGGCTGAACTGCGCGCAGTGTTTTCCTTTGTAGTTATGGAATTTGAAAGCTAACGACGTCAATTAAAATGCAAATTTCTCCTCCTCTTTCTTGGCGTGGACAATGTTGAGCTCACGGAGTAGAATGCAGCTTTTAAAAGATGTTTGTATTATGTTTACGTTAAATTTATTCACAATTAGTTAATGTAACGCTGGAAACGCCTCTCGGACATTACACCTTCCGGCTGCGAAATTTCTGCAAAAATCTTGGGATCTTTGGAATCACTGACGGAAATATCTCGGCTTCTTTGGAATCACTGATGTTTGGCCGACTCTTAATTGATTCAAGTCATGGTCACCGGGACCAGATTTTCTTACATTAGGTACTCACATCATAGATTTTAATATGTTTGTCTTGATCATGTTCACATTTAAGCTAAATGAAGTTGTCGACGAATTATATATTTGTATATGAATACGAATGTCTGAAAAAAGTTTGGCGGATCCTCTGATATCAGTAACATGATTTTTCAGCTGAGTGCACTATTTTCTAAAATCATTCAGGCAAGGGCTTGTAAAAATACAAAAAAAAAAATAACCAAAGCAATGAATAATCCAAAACGGGTGTAGCTTCTTGGTCTTATGGTTAGGACACTAACCTCGCGATCCAAAGATCGCGGGTTCGACCATCACTCCAAACTAGCAAGTTAGTCCTATTTTCGTAGCACAAGCGTTTAGCTTAGTTTGAAAATAGTAAGATTATTGATGTGACACGTATTCCGTGTTGTATTTCTATTTAAAACAATTAATAAAAACTCGGTGTATTAGTTTAATTAAAAACATGGTGTGTAAAAAGTAAGTCTGATTTTAGAGAGAATGTCAAACGTTATCATTACGATTACTAAATACATATTCTAAAAAGATAGTAAAATTCGGAGTAATTACGCACTATTGAAATCTCTCGTAATCTCTGGAACGCTCCACAATGCTCTGGAATGGATTGGACTATTCTTTTGAATTCTCAAAACACCGAGAAAACAATAACCTATATAAACGAATCGACCGGCTACTATGCAGTCAGTGTATCAGAGTTGTTGACAGCGAGCTAACTGCCACAGAAATCCACATGCAAAATCGTGCGGCGTGTGTTGCCAGCGCGTGTGTGACCAAGTGACAGATATTCGGCGCAAGTTTCTACTGACGAGCGAAAGTTTTTCTCGTGCAAAATTGAACGGAATTTTCTCGAAAGTGATTGAATAGAAACAAAGTAATTAGTAAAGAAATAGTTTAATAATACGCGTGTAAAATATTCTAGAAATATTAAGTGACCCTAAATATAAGAACAATGTTCCGATTTAATTTGTGTCCAGTGACTGTTTGTTCAGTGAAGTTTTAATTATTTTAAATATTTCATTTGACGTCCCGTGAAAACATAGTTTGACGAACTTCAGTTTTAAGCAGAGCAATATATTTGTTGTTTTACTAGAAGAAATCTCTTTTTAGAAATAATACCAAATAATATTATAAATGAAGCCCGTTTATAGATATAATATATTATACGTTATATGAATAATTGACTAAGTCGCATACAGAATCACATTATTAAAAAAAACTATAGTGTATTTGGGTAAAAGTATATCTAAAACAATGACTACACAATATTGAAACAATGAGTTTAATTTAGACAAAAACACGCATTATGTCTGATGGGATTTTTGTTTGTGATTTCATTGGAAAATTGTATTGTTTTGTATTAGACCACTTCTATTTGTCATTAAGAATTACGTAATTTGAGAGTTGTTGTAAGGTTATATATAAGTGGACGATAAATATTTATTATTTGTTATTTTCGTTGTTTTATTATTTCAATCTATCATTTGTTTGTATATCAAATTAAATAAATAAACTTGGCATTAGAAAATGACCGAGGCTAAGCAAAGGTCGTCCTGGCGAAACACTAATTTATAACTAGTCGCTAACTTTCAGCTAATAATCAAGTTAGAGAAGCATTTAATTCGACTTGAATTGTTTCCAAACTGAAACTATAGTAAATTGCTAATAGATCCAGGCGTTCAGGGTTCTGAATTGTTGTCTAATATTCGGTCATAATTATCACGAAAGGTACAGTAGACTATTATTAGACCAGCGATTGTGTTTGGCTCCGAATGCTGGACTATGTACAACTCTTACTCTAGGCTACTTGAAACAGCATAAATGCGAATGCTTAGATGGTCAGCAGGAGTAGCACAAAAATAAAGGATTAACTGTTCACATTTGTGGTAGCCTGGGTGTCACAGACATAAACAGTAAGCTGGAAGAACGACAGCTGAGATAGTACGGGCACATAAGGTGGAGACTACCAAGCCATACGGTAAAGCAGGCAATGTTAATTAATGGAGCGTCATCTAAAGGAAGAACAAAAAACTTCTGGATGACACAATGCTCTAAAATACTGCAGATGTACGGCCTAGATGAAAGAGACACCTAGATCCGAAGAAGACACAGTCTGAGAATGAGAAAGAGCCGACTCTAACAGCCTACCTAGACAATGCGTTCGGATGGGGCCAGAAAGAAGAATAAGAAGTCAAACATAATTATAATATTAAATCACGAAATTATTGAAACCAAAACACGTTTGTTCCTGATATTCATAAATAACTACGGAAAATAACCTTAAACGAACCAAAACCATCACGCATCCCTACCTTCTGCTCACCTACTTTTTAAGTTTTAGAGTGTGTCCAAAACAAAGCCATCCCCCCCTTTCTGCTGGCCTACCCACTTCCACACTTCGATATCAATGAATATTGTATATAAAACAAAATTTTGTGAGACATCCCTCTCTTCCACTCTTTAACCGCCCATTTTAAATTAGAACTTAATATGAATAAAAGCAACCATACGCCAAAGAATTAAGTCATATGAACATTAGTCTGTGTCTGACGTGTACACAAATAATCCAAAGATGGTGCCATTCTTAGTTAAGTATTTGAACCACCAGGGAATTGGAGTTCGCACTTTGGAGACGTTGTTTTGTTATTGCTGTAATTCAACACCAGCAACATGATCTCTGGAGATGTCTCTAGAGATGAATTAATTCATGAAAACGGTCTTCCACTAACATTGTGGAATCGCTGAATACCCGGATGTACTAGTAGGCGGTACACGTTGTTCGCTTGTACTTCGACCAGGGCTCATAAGTGTATTAAAAACTGGTAGGTAGGTATAAAGTATTTTAAAAGCATAATTTTTATCATCATGCTGTATCCAAAATTGTTTCTTGGGTTGTATTAAAATAATGGCTTATTTTAATCAGACAATTCAAAAATATTTTTTCATCTAAGTATCTATTTTAGTTAGCAAAAATTAAGATGGAGTGACAACGTCCTCATAGAAATCTCTGCCTTAGGGCTTCGAAACTGAAGAGAGCTGGCACTAGACCGAAATGAGTGGAGGAAAATTATTGAGGAGGCCAAGACCCAGCGAGGGTTGCAGTGCCAAGAATGATGATGATGATGATCTATTTTAGTTCTCGCATTTTTGCCAACAAATTACAAGTTTGAAGAATCAAGTAGAACAACGACTTTTATACGACTAACCAGGTATCGTGATTTGGTAGAGTTTCTGAAGAAGGTTTGGTGACGGTACCAATGTGAAGTGAAGGGAAGAAGTCCGATTCTACCAGCAAGTTTGTAAGTGTAACTTCGTAAGTGTAGCAAGCAAGTAAACGTATTGTAAGCAAACAAGCGTTCCTCGCTGTCACTGGATTCTTGATCGCTGATTGGTTGATCTGGTTGGTTCACAATATAAGCCTAGATCACTACATTGGCTACACTAAGGATCGCTCGACTACGCTGGGCCGCACGTGTTAAAAAAATGTCTCTAACCCTAATGGACGAGACCACGGGGAAGATCTCGAAGAATATGGGCGACAATACAAAGATGCGAGTAAACTTCGTTTACGACGCGACTGGAGGACTAAATGTAAGGACTACCTTCAAGGCTGCAGTTAATCCTGTCACACGGGGCAAAGATCCTCAATAAATTGTAGCTACGCTATGATGATGATGATTTAAAAGCTTTAAAGAAGTCATAAACGGCTTAGAAAAAAATTGTCCTTGAAAATGGTTTTTGCTTGGATAATTAGTAGGTACCAGTTATTTGTTATGTGTTTTCTCCCAATCAAGGTTTGAATTCGCCATTTTCAACAAGTAATTCGACATCATTGATCCTCTTCATCATTATGACTTACGTCTTCGTTGTTCGTTCAGAAGTGGTTCCTTCATCCTTTGCTCAGATTACGTTGCATACTGTTCGAGATATTAAATTTCTGAAGAATTAAAGAAAAACAAATAAATTGCTGGCAGAATTCTAAGATCGTAATAAATCAATAGAATTCACATCTCAATTAATTTATTAAAAATTCTACTATCCGGTATCTTCAGTGATTTGGTTCTTTCTTTTTCTGCCTATAACTCTACAGCCAGCATTATATAAAATAAACCATCACTCCATCTCTTTTTCAAACGTTTTTTCTGTTTTATAATTCAGAGCCGAATGAATAAATTAAAGAAATGAACAATGGGTTTTAAATTGACATGAATTAAAACAATCAAGTTTTCTCGGTCGGGGTAGTTTTGTACCTACCCCTCGTGTCTTAGTAGATTGAGAAACAGGAGTAGCGAAGATGTTAAAGTCTTGTTTGGTAGAAGGGGCTTCCCTTTCAGTAAATAAACTCTATCATTTGTTAACGTCAGGAGAACCACATTCGGTTCCGACGCGGACAAGACCGTATTCCGATTGTCATTACTATACAGCTTGGTCCAAAAATAAACGACGGAATATTATAAAAATATATATTATAATATTTTTTTAATTTCTGTTTTAATATATATTAATTATAATCAAATTAATAATTAAAAATAAACAAGTTCAATGTGCATTTTTTGAATATCGTTTTAGTAGTGCCAAAATTATTATTAATAAATATTTTTTAAATATACCTACTTTAGTTTTTAGAATGTTTTTTATCAGCGGGCGCCTCGCTAAAGCTATTACGAAAGCTGCGTAAGAAATTACACATTTGTACACAAATTCGATACCACAGTCAAGTGAATAAATTACAAAATGGTAAAACGTATAGTAAATAGTAGTGTTAAGTTCTGATCTATTTCGATATCGGTTATGTGAAAATAATTGAAAATAAAAATATGTTTAATTGTGTTTTGTAGGTAGGTAGTTTTTTGAAATGATAAAAATTGTGCGTTTACATAAAAACTGTTAAGAAATGTCTTCATATAAAGTATTAAGTTATGGAGATTTTAATTTGCTTGGTTAAAAAAACTTCTTTTTCTTTTATCCCTTATCCTATATTTTATCCAAATTTTTCTATCTTGAGTTTCGCGCTACAGCCCAATTTAGTTGCAACCTCGCTTTGCAGTAGTCCTTCAACTGTTTCTGCCAGCTCCTCCTAGGACTGCCCTTTGGTCTTCTGCCCTCTGGTCTTGCCTGGAATATCCGCTCTGGCAGTCTATCTGCCGGCACCCCCAAGATATATCCCAGCCGTAGCTGTGATTTCTCTATAAACGTCAATAAGGGTTCTACTTTGAGACATTTTCTTATTTGATTATTTCTGATTCTGTCCATTCTATTCCTCGTAGAAATCCCATCTCGGTTTCCTGTAGCCTCGATCTTTCGGTCAAGATCCAATGCTCTTGGTCGTACACTAAGGTTAGCCTGAAAACTGGTTTGATTACTGCCAACTTTGCTCGCTGGATGAACTCTGCTTTTCTAAGTACGGGTTCAAGGATCGAGCTACCTGATTTGCGGCTCTTATCCTTCTATTTAATTCACTTTCTTGTTTTCCATTCTGAGATGTTATTACACCGAGGTATTTCAAACTGTTCTCCTGTTTTAGACGTCTATTCTGGCACGTTATGTTACATTGTTCTCCACTTCTACCAATCACCATAATTTCGGATTTATCAGCGCTCAGCCTCATCCCTGAGTGATTTGTTTCCTCGTAAAAATTGTCGATGGTTGTTTGTATTTCCTCTGGGGATTTTGAACAAACACCGTGTTACATACATTCGACCAATAAAATTAAAAAAAAATTCCTTTCTTTTAACTCGTAGCGTCTGGTTGCTTGTCTGACGAAAAAACATTGTATCGATTTTTAACCCTTTTTCCGTGATCCAATCAAGCTGAAACTTTGCAAGCAGACTCGTGGCGACAATCAAGAAGATCTATCAAATTTTCGTTAAAAAAATAATAATTAGGTATAGTATAATTTTGGATTTTAAGAAATTTTAAATTATTTTTTTAATAAAACTTACTCAGTTGTATGAAGGGACTGCGACGCATCTGGTAGACACTAAACATGATTATAGTATAATTTTGGATTTTTGGAATTTTTTTATTACTCCCTTTCGTAGCGTCGCCCGACCGAAGCCCAACGCGTAGGTTAAGCGCCAAACCAGTTTCCACTAGTAAATGAGAAAGGGATTCTAATAAAAACTTGGTTTTTATGGGTTAGTTTTTTATTCAACTAATTACAATGTTATATATATGCACTGCATAAAATTAAGTTTGTTTTTGTTTGTATATGTAGTTATGGTTTGAGTCAAATTGTTTATAGTGTTATTTGTAAAACATTAATAACCTCGCAGGACTATATTCCTGCCTTGATTATGAGTCGAAAATGTTCAAGCTATCATGATCTAATATCAATAGTTATGGAGATATGCGACATCAAAGTTTGCATTTTTTTTCAATATTTCTGACTTATTTTTTGTAAAACGTTGGACTATCATTACAGTAACTCATATAAATTATGAAAAATTCATTCGTTTCAATACAAGTTTAATAAAATGATAAAAACCCTGAAAAATTCCAATTGGAAAACATTCCAATTGGAATTTGAAGGTTTTTATTTTTTTATTTGACTTGTATCAAAGAGAATGAATTTTTCATATTCGATACAAGTTACTGTAATGATAGTCCAACGTTTTACAAAAAATAAGTCAGAAATATTGAAAAAAAAATGCAAACTTTGATGTCGCATATCTCCTTAACTATTGATATTGGGTGGTAATAGCTTGAACATTTTCGACTCATAATCAAGGCAGGAATATAGTCCTGCGAGGTTATTAATGTTTTACAAACAACCCTGTATACATACTCGTAAATGTAAGTAAATAAATAAATATTTTGTTGATTATTTTAAAACCACCCTTTATCTTGTGCAATTTGAGCGTCTCGACGCCCTGGTATTATGAAATCACGTAGCAGCGCCCCGGCGACAGTAATCTGCCGTCATTTTTAGCCCCCTACCCTTGCTCGGTCCGGTCCGAATAGGAACACTCGTAGAAAGGAACAGAGCACTTAATATGATCCCGCGTCGACAAGCAAATAAAGGTAATCCGTTTTGCGTCGAACGCAATACTGGATTGCTCTGTAAAATATTTCAACCCTTCCGGAATCGCTAATTGGAAATACTTCGGACACTTGTGGTGCGTCTCCGCTTGCGGTGGACAGTTTGTGAAAACCTTTTTTGAATTCCTGAGTTCAGAGGAGTACCTACTTTCATATTTTTGTAGATTTATTTATTTATTTATTTACGCCCTTGGGGGCTTTTACAAATGATAAGGTATCGTGTACCTGCATTAAATTAATGAATACTTTTTACAATACATAGTGATTGCCCATGAAAAAAACAAGAAAATGTAATAATATAAAGTGGAAATCAAACAAAAACACACAATAAAGCAGAAGCACAGTACTAGAAGCTAAGTATAATCAATATATATATATTATATATATATATATTATATATATCTATATATATATATATATATATTATATACAATATATCTCATATATATATATATATATATCATATATATATATCTATATATAATATATATACAATCAATATATGTATACAATGACCACTTCAATGACATTGATATATTTAATACCAACATCTCAGCTCTTAAAAATCGCATTTAAACCGCTTATATTATATTACTAGTTTCTATATCTTCACCGGATTAACTGAGACCGACCATCATCATACACACACCATAGCCAAACTCTCATCACTCTTTACACATACCCCCATATCTGTGTACAACGTCACGCACAGAATACATACGCAATCCACTCAGCCACAATCCCATACACCTCACTCCACTTCACCCTCTAACTCCCACTCCTATCCTTCTATTTAATATATGTTCTCTTTATTGCTTGATTTAACATTTTATGCCGTGGATCTCTATAATTGGTCTACGAATTACCCAATACGTTATGTATTATTATAATAAATTGAATACTGTTGAGATTCCCAAAATAAAAAAAATAAAAAAATAAAAAATAAATAAATAAAAATATATAAAGAAACCATGTTTCCCTACCCGCCAAGTTTTCTCCACAACCACCCACAACCACCCACCGGTGGTTATGGTGGTGGATAGCCCTTGGTGTAACATCGAAAATGTGCGAGTTTGGTGGGGTTGGCTGTGCGTGGGTGGAAATGGGTAACGAAAATGTTAGTTGTTGAAACTTTCTAGCACATGGTTTTGTTATGGGAAGGCTGCAAATGCTTCAGATTGTTTAAAAATAGGCGCGCTGACTGTGTCGGTGTGTCTAGAAGGTACCGGAAAAACCTGCTCTAGAAAGTTCTGGAAGGAGAAGTTTCTAGAAAATTCCAGAAAGTTCTATAAGGTTCTTAACTGAGTGGCGGAATGTGTCGGTGTGTCTAGAAGGTTGTACATTCGAATTTCTTGAAAGTTTTGGAAGGAGAATTTTCTAGAAGGTTCGCAAAAATTCTATGACGTTTCAAACAGTGTTCTAAACATCTACGCGTGCGAAGCCGCACGGGCACAGCTAGTATATAGTAAAAAGCAAGTATATAGTAAAAACAGAAGCTTTAAGAAAGAACAATATATCAAAAAATACAACTAAATAATGTAATAATAATAATAATATAAAGTAGAAAGCACTTGCAGAAGTTGAGTTAACATAATATAATAAATTTTTTACATTAAAATTTGTTGTCTCACCCCACCAACAGCTGAAATACAATTCACTTATTTATGTCCAATCTGACGAAACAATTAGTCTTTCAATACACTTTTTAAAAATATCTAAACCATATTTATATGTATACCATATAAAATAAAATTTCTGGAATTATTGATCTAACTCTGATCTAACTTTTAGGTTTATCCACCGTTTAAGAAATATATTGTAAATTATATTCTAACATACCAATAATGGAAACAAAATATCGTTCGGAGATGTAGTCTTCATCAACGTCAAAATATTCAGTAGATCAGCGTAGGTACCAGAATATATACTTTTTTTTTAATACAGATGCGTACACGAAATACGTGTCACATCAATATGCTTACTATTTTCAAATTAAGCTAATCGCATGTGCTATTAAAATAGGACTAACTTGCTGGTATGGAGTGAGGTTCGAACCCGCGACCTTTGGATCACGAAGCGATAGTCCTAACCATGAGCTAATCAACAAGCTGTTCTATATTTTAATATATAGTTTGTGAATATAATTAATGTAATAAACTTTTCAAGGTATGAATACATCCATTTTCAGTAATTCCGATAGTAAATTCATTGAAATTAATTACAGATAAATATTTGGTGGAGCTTTGAGTCGTGGCCTATTACTGTTTTGATTCAAAATCTCCTAAAATGATACAGATCTCATCAAATAATAATTGTATCACAGCAATCTATAAACTACCTACAATTTTCAGTCACACATATCATACTAAACTAACCCTTTAAAGTCGTCTAAAAAAATAATTTCCTATTCGAAAAATTTCACCCTATTTTCTTCTATAGATGTCAACACCGCTTTAACTTACGTTAAAATATATCAAAGATATAAAAGTGTGATGTTTTGATCGGCTATGACTTTTTTACTCTCTTTAAAAGTAAAGTTTTCTCTCTTCTGCTGTGGGGATCCGGACTAGCAATTTAAACACCGCAATCAACTCATAGGTTTACTCAGGACTTAAATAAAAATATTTTATATCAAGATAATTACGGTTTTCCTCGAAAAGCGCTCAATCACATTATACAAGAATTTTAACCGTTATAAAATCAGCTGTTTTCTCATCTGACAGCTCGACTTCAATATTTCGCGCAAAAAATTATTGATATACTTTTGACAGCGGTTACTTAAATTCGCAGTAATTTTCAGTACATATCTGTGAGATCCTGCGATAATGTGATATTTAATAATAATAAAGAGTATTTTGCGATACACGTATTTATTAAATGAATAGGTACCTACCTACCGAATTATGTTTATTAAATATCATTGTGATCGGGACTTCTTTTAAAGTATATCTCAATGAGTTTTTGGAATATTAAAGATATTTAAAATAATGTTAATGGGTAGTTAAGTATCCTACGCATTTTTGAAAATAACTTTTCCATCCTTAAAAGTCTTCATTGTTTTTATTAAAATCATGCACTGAATTTTCATTCGGGAGTATTCCTTTTTCGATACATATTTTTAGTAGGTACCTACCGGAATAATGTTAATTGAATATCATCGTGATCGGCACCTCTTTTAAAGTACATCTCTATGAGTTTTTGGAATATTTCAACCCTCGCGTATTCCTCCCCGCTCGCGCACACCCAGCCTTCTATTTTTTCGAGATACATTACAAAAATAATTATGGACACGTTGTTAATTTATTTTGATTAATTTAACGCAACCAATTTCGATATCAGTAATCACAAATTATTTCTTCTCTTCCTTGAGCTCTATCTATTCAACGATCGTTAGCTATCATCGCTTTATTTACTGCGGCCCGGAGTTAAACCGGCCAAACTTTGCATGCTAGTCTTTGACAAGATTAACACGCATTTGATGAATATTGATAAAAGGTTAACAGTACAATGGTTGTGGTGTATAGTGTTGTGAACATAGTAGTGTAGTATTGGTGTGACTAAGAGAGGGTACGTCTCGAAACCGGTAGACCTAAAATTTAACTAACACTCTGGTCAAACTTTCTCTGGTTTTTCAGAAATGCTATACTCCTTCTTCTGGTCTCCGATTTCCGACGTTTCTGCATTATGAGATGACACCTCCTACCATTTAAGAATCGAAGTAATATATCTAAGTCACGTGTAAGAGGTACATTGTTTCGTTGTATTGGTGTTTATACCAGTAAAAATGTACCTCGTCGTACGCACGGCTTACTGATACTAATTCGATTGTCTTTCTTAAATGGAGAGAAGTCTACTCTTCTAGATATCTCATCACATGTCCAACATATAATTTTTTTTGGATTCTAATTGTTTTAATTTCTTTTTTTTTTATTCATTCGAACCATAACATCTTCATTCATATTGACGGCTCCTACGTATAATATCGTAACCCACAAATCGACGATTTTTAGTTTTTTGTGTATTTCATATGTATTTAATTATATCTTTATTTCCAAGAAAGAAAAAAAAATTGCAATTAATAACGTGTTTTTCGGACGTATTTTATCGTATCTCAAACAATCACATATTTTTTACGAAGTATACTATCGTATGTAACACTTACTATAATTTTCGTTGGAAAATAACATAAGATAATTTTATCGTATGTAAAACTTACGATAACATACGTTGGAAAATAACATAAGATAATTATCGTATGTAACATTTACGATAATACGCGTGAGAAAATAACATAAGAAAATTATCGTATGTAACACTTACGTTGTTTTACGTCGCGTCTTTTCCGAAGTAAAATGTTGTAAGTCATTTATACGATATTTTACGTCGCGTCTATTCCGAAGTTAAATGTTGTAAGTCATTTATACGATATTTTACGTCGCGTCTTTTCCGAAGTATAAAATCGTATGTGCATTTCTACAAAAACCTTTAATAATTTCAACTGTTTTGTGATTATTTATGAAACTACTGCATAAAGTAAAATATTGAAACGAAATTTCAAAAAAATTGGGCAATATTTAGATTTATACTGGACGAAAATATGTTCAAATCCTTCTCCTGGAAAATTGAATTTTATTTGTGGGTTACGATATACTACGTATATCGTAACCCACAAAATTCTTTGTAGGTAGGAGCCGTCGATATCTGTTCATTTGGCCTATTTTGTGTGAATTTTCTGTAGATTTATTGTAAACTTCCAATGCTTCAAGTTCACTTATCAATTCTTTGGCAAGCGTCCATGATTTTACTCCATTAAATAATATCGACAACACAAAGCTGAATCTGACCTTTCGCAATCGTCATTCAAAAATAATTAATTGAATGCTGATAAACTTTTTCGTAAATTAAATTAAAATATAATTAGTATGACGTATTTTCATTATTCAGCCATTTGTATTTATTATTAAAAGTAACACAGCACAGCAGTTTTAAGGCAAATGTATAATTCTATATATATATATATCTAACAGTGAATGTTTATTTCTAGTGAAATTTAATAATCTAACCTCACTAACCCAACTACAATTAGGTGAGTTAAGTTAGGTTATTACTAACTAACCTAACCTATCTTCTGTGTATGGTTTTCTGGGATATTCTGCCTTGTGTATGTGAACTCTCTGGCCACAGAGAACACATATACATTTTTAACCTAACCTAATCAATCTGACTAGCCTGATAATTAATTTGAAAATATACTTTCACTAGAAATATACTTTCGCTGAACACTGAAATTACTTTTCATGGCAAAAATAACAATACGTAATAATTTTGCAAATAATTTAGATAAAATTTTGCCAAAAAAAAACATTAGCTTAATTTTCATTGAAAATTGTCGTACAGCTGATTTAAAAGGTATATCTGGTAAGTAGTGTGTTTGATTTGCATATAATTTTTAAGATACACCCTTCACGGGGTTCTTATCTCACAGCGCCGTCACTCACGATGGAATAATTAAACAGCCTTCGTCAGGAGCGAGAGCAGTGAGAGATTTCCATATATTTTACTTTATTAATAGAAAACCACACCTGTATTAAGGAGGCTTTGCTAAATTACCCCAACCCTCCAACCGCACAGGGGTGAGACACAATGAGAGCGAATACGGGTGAAGAACGAAGAGATATGCTAAAGGCATGGACTAGAATCTAAGAATAACTGTAGGCTTTCACGCATCTTGCAGGCTCAACGAACAACTTATCTTATATGATGCTTTCAACACGCATATACGTCTATCTCAACCTTTCAAATGGATGAAATAAAACTATTTTAATTACAAAAGTAGAGTAATTATACAATATAATACTCGTAGAAGTATTAAACCGAATACATTCACACATTGTAGTGTGTGAAAATTTGACAGTGTATGAATTTGCCTACAATGGAATTGGTGAACATTGCATTGTGTAAAGTGATCACTTACGCCAGCTGATAGAGTCCATAAGTCCTGGTTCATCCGTCAAAGACTTCCACACACGTTTTCCATATAAATAGCTTCGTCTATGTGAGACTTCTATAATTTATCTTAATTAATAAATACATTCAAATACAGAATACAATTCTCAGCTGAAAATACATATTTTATTAATTAGGCACTGACAAAAGGAGCTAGTGTAACTGATGTAAAGTGAAAGGGTGGTTGTAATGAAAATATTGAGATATGAGAAAAGTTAGTGAACGTGATATTATTAAGCAAGTTGATATCCTATTTCAAACTTCTTTTTTAAGTAAGATTTCATCAATAATATTTCGAAACCTTCTTCATAAGCTAACTTTCCCTAAATTGTTGAAGTCCGTTAAAACATATTTCTGTTAGCAGTCATGTCCAAGCAAAAAGCAGATATTTCTAGCGAGACAGGCACAGTCCAACAAATTTTTTTATATTCAACTTAAATAGAAATAAACAAATAAATAAATTTTATCTCATCGCATTCTTTACATTTTTTTCTCTTTCTTTAGCGATTTTTCAATTTACGACCGACAATGAAATAACTCAATACGACATTTCCATAGATGTCACCTGCATCCCTGATAGGCTAATTTCTCTTCTTTTCCAGTATTCTGTCTACGAATGGACCATTCAGGTCTGTGTTTGGAGACTTTTCATGGAATACGCTGGAATATTTGTATTTTCTGAGCTTACTTAGTTTATTCTCTGTTAAAATCAAGGCTTTGCTTTCTAGACAGCTGCTTATATTTGAAGGATGGAAAAAAATTCGATAAGAGGAAAAAACTATGCAACATTTATGTTTTCTTTTTCACCAAGAATCACACAAATCTACAATCGAAATGTCAAAATAGTATGAGAAATACTCATCCAATGAGGATGTCTTCGTTGCATATTTTGCACGCATTGACAAAAGCAACTTCCAGCAACTGAAAGGAATTGGTAGTGAAGCCCTAAATGGAGACACTGTTGACAAATAAAATATTTTTTTCCAAAAACAATGATTCATCTGCGTGTCGCGTTCCAAAAAAAACACATTTTTGATGCGCTTATTAAAAACAAAAAAATGGCAGGTGCGATTATTTTTCCTGGAAAATATTTTCACATTTCCAAAGCCCTTTCTACACCTGCTCCACGTCAGCGATGGAATTGCTTTTCTCATACATTTCCCCGCGCGTACGGAGTCACACCTTCCTCGCGGTGTTGTGCAAATTGCGTTAACACACTCCTGAACTTGGTTAATACTCAAACGTTACTTACTCATTCTATTATTCCGCATTTATAAACAGACTCGGGTCCCGCACGGAATAAAATGGTTTGCGTATTTGTCGGCATTAAGAATAATTAATTTCGCGGAATACAACAATACGGTGACATTAAATTTGAGGGAAATAATACGTTGAAATGCGTATTATTCGAAAGTGTTTTTCATTTGTCGTCCATCCGGTTGACAGAGTCGTGAAACTGGAATAATTAAAACCTGCCCGCTTCGGTACTAACCGCCACGGTATCTTACGGTCGTAACAAAAAGCTATTTAATTATTGATATCTGCGAAAGGGTAGACACGGCGTACACAATGCTGCAATTTCGTTTTTATAGAGGGCAGTAATTCTATTTTGAGTTAACGCTCCCTCTTTACAACATTATTAATAAAATTGGAATAAATAAGTCGTTTTAAATTAATGAATGTTTAAATTATAAACAAAAGTCAATGAACCCCTTACTAAATCACTATCGTACTGATTTATCACTAGAACATTCCGTACACAGGTACTTTTTACACATACTGTTTCTATCGCACAAATCTTTACTTGTGTGACCAACTGCCGGGTTAAAAGTATGCTTCTTCGTGGTCTTCGTAGTTGTCACAACAAAAACTGTCTCGCGTATTTTAGGCGACTTGATTTTATTGAAGCCTCTGGAATAACTTTTGAAAATCTTCGAAAATTATTCAAACTTCTCGGAAAAATTATGTGTAGTTATTCAATGTTCTTGCGACAATATATATATATATATATTGTCGCGAGAATATACATTTAGAATATACAGAGAGGCAATTGAAATAAATAAAAGAAATAGTAATATAATGAACAACAGAGACGATAGCATTCGACTTCCGACCGCATGGAGTAACATTCTTAATAATAATAATCAAATTTCTAATACAAATAATATTAATAATAATAAACCAGAAATCACGATGAAAACACCGAAGCAATTAGAAAATCCAACCTTTTCAACATTGTATAATGACGATAATAAAGTAAATATACGGATTACTAGAAGCCGAGCAAAACATCATTAACGGCGTCGCTGGAGAAACCCACTCCTCCACAAACACCTGACGCAGAATTTTTCAAACTTTCACTTGACGGTGAGCTCCGGACCCAAACGGTTGTACGCTTTTTGGAGAAGCAGCTCATCGACAAGGCGCCCTGAAGATGAACAGTGAGATCTGTTCGAAACGTCGGCAGACGACTGGTCCTGACGACCAGAATTTGACGCGGGTTACCCCCAAAGTAGTTAGAACTAACACATATTTACCCGTGTGAAAGCCTTCGATTTACACATATTATATATTATATATATAATATATATATATATATAGGATGTCCGTATGTGTGTCTATAAAGAAGCATAAGAGAAGAGTAAAGGGGTACATTTTCACGGCGGATTACATAGGCCTGTCAGGGGTGGTGGCGATTTGAGTCCTGGGGGATGATGGTACTTGTGGAAATATATTCGATGACGTCTCCAATTTAGGAAGTATACGATATGAAATGTGATTGATGTGTGGAGCTACAACTAGACTGTAATTTTTACTTTCCTTCAAAGTAGATTTCTCTTTTGGTATTCATGTAGGTATGTCCTGGATTCTATGCTGTTTTTTTTTTGTGATAGCTCAGTAGACAGTAATGGCATAAAATAAATGATGTCCTTAGATAATCATATGTTATTTATACATGCCAATAGATATTGATTAATCAAAATCAGATTTTTGTGGTTCCTCTTTAGGACGCTGACAAAACCTAGCCATTTCTGCTGACAATATATATTACATCAATTTCTATGTGTACCAAATTTCGCTAAGCTTTACTTAAAGATTTGGACAGATATTTCTCCACCCAGGTTTGAATTGTACAACCATTGTCATTCTTTAAGTCTGCGTCAATCATTGACGCTCCTTTCCTACCACCTAATACCTTTTTAAAAAAACAAATATTATATGAGTTAAGGGGAGGGGTAAGGTTTTAAACTTTTTTTTTTTGCATTTTATTTTTAATTTTTTAAATGAATGTATAACATAATATTGTGTCAAAATTTCAAGTCAATCGGAGCAAAATTGACGAAATTATGAACATTTGAGCGATACTCAGACTGATTTTCTATACCTGCTCGGGCAGCTAAGAGACGCGCTCACCTGAGGACTACCGGACGTGCTATTTGCATTGGAAGAGTTTTGCGTAGACAAGGACAAACAGATGCTGATGATGAAAGCTCTTTGCTGTGTGAACATGGCATCGACGATTATGTGTAAGTATAAAATAAGTGTTGAGTTTTATTTTGAATTTTCCAGTGTGCAAAACTTTAAATTGTTTTCCCCACATCTCACGTTTTCAATGTCGGTTTTCCATCATAACTTCAAAACTACTGCACTGATCCTTTTAAAATTTTGAATACTATTTTTGTACATAATTTACGAGGTAACGCTGTCGAGTTTTTTTCAAATTTGTTATTAATTTTTATTTTTTAATAACAAATTAGTCTATATTTTTCGCAAAAAATCGCGTTTTTCCCTTCAAAGTGTTCCAAAAAATTGAAAATTGAATTTTCAAAAAATCTTCCCAGCGTTACCTGGGAAAATCTATTATCTAACGAATAAACTTTGATTTTTTGATTTAAGATGATTTAGCACCAAGTTATGATGGACACCGCAATTCTACTTTTTTCCGAGACACGTCCGAATAATTGCTGCCATTGCCGTATTTCTTTATATTTCGTCTTGAAAATTTTACACAATATTATTCAAATATCATACTTTAATGTACTATTAGTTTTAATAAAGAGATTTTAACTGTGTCGTCACAAAAAAATCACAAAAACATGCCTTTTTTTGTACGAATTAACCTTACCTCCCCCTTAAAATAAATATAGTCTATTTGAAATCAACACCTAAAGATAAAATATTATTGTAAAATGGAATACGCTCGTACCGCTGGGCGAAAAATGAAACGGTTAATTTTCTCTCCCATTGCTTTGTCTCCCTTTTCTCCAATGGCCTTAAATACGTTTTTCTGATATAAAAATTGCTTTCCATAAAGTTTATCACTTTTATCAGCCTCTTTCGTGTAACAAATGGACAACTATTATCTGAAACGATTCCTTAAACGGTTTCTTCCCATCTAAGAACACGTAGAAATGAAAAGATTGCAACGGAATTCTTCAATTAAATTTTCAATCGTTGCCATTCAAAGAACGTTGAAAAGAAATAATTGATAATATATTTTAAAAAAGTAACCCATAAAAACCAAGTTTTTATTATACTCCCTTTCTTTGTAAAATATAACAACAATTAAAGACGAATTAAAAGATATAACATAACATTAAACTTACAGTAATTCAATATATTTCTAAAATGTCAGATGTTTTGAAATGCCAAGATTTTGATATATTCAATTATCATCAATATCGTACCTTATGAATTTCCAGCGTCAAATGATTTAGTCAGAATCAGATTTGAGTAATGTAGAATTCTTCAAAACTAAGCAGAAATCAAAAAGAAATAAATTATTATTTGATTTTTTTCCCAAAAAACCCAATTTTGCTGACATCTGTGAACCAGTTGTTTTGTAAATTTTCGAAATTGGTAGTGATGTACCTATTATACCGACGGAGTAATTCAAATTTAGAAAATATTCCGCGATGTTATCGGGTCGCCGCGCCGTTGCTAATCAAACTTTTCTAATGATTCCAATTTGAAAAAACCAATACAATTTCTAAAAATCCGAAATTAAACTATAATTATTATTTTTTTTAACGAAAATTTGATAGATCTTCTTAATCGTCGCCACGAGTCTACTTGCCAAGTTTCAGCTCGATTGAATCACGGGAAAAGGATCAAAAATCATTCCAAAATTTTTGTTGACGGCAAGCAAGCAGACGCCACGAGTTAATATAAAGGGAGTAAAAAAAGTTAAACATCGTTCCAAACCAACGATAAAGATCGGTAGCAGTAACAAAAAATCACGTTTTACATAAAAAAACATAGGATTACGGTAAAAGTAGCCTGTTGGTGTTGTGATGTCATGATGCTTGTCTAGTGATGTGTTGGTCGATAGTTTGAGCCCAATTTCAGGACACCAGAAAATTAGTCCTATTTTCATAGCACAGGCTTTTAGTGCCAACTGTGCTATAAAATAACTAACACCATGCAATCAGCAATAATAATAATAACTAAGTTAATTTTATTAATACATTAAAACAAAAATAATTTATTGGTATAACTGGTACTTATAAATTAAATTTAATGGAATTTTTCTATTTTATCGGTAAATATTAGATATTCACTTATTATTAGATATTCACCTACTTTTCATCTCCCCTTTTGTAAGACCAACTCAAAACAAAACTCCTTTATGTACAGATCTACAAATTATTATTCTATCTATAATTATTATTAAACTATCACCACATTGACATTTTCAACGCAACAATAAGAAACATAAAACAAACAATATCTACACTGCCGCACCCAAACTAATTTGTACATTATATCTTCCCTTCTACTCCCGTCCCACATTCCCCTCCACCCTCTCCACTCGCTATTAATGTATGTTAAAGTAAATTTTTAAATTCAGTGGAAAATTTTTAAGATTGTTTTGCTGTTAATTTTTCCCT